>VKKT01000101.1:450164-464292 GCA_008038995.1 Haliotis laevigata
CAGTTAGAAGTCAGTTCTCTGGGAGCATATCACTTCAATGTATTTGATCGCCTATGAGGTTAACCGCTACTCAACAACAGTTAGAAGTCTGTTCTCTGGGAGCATATCACTTCAATGTATTTTATCCCCAAAGCACGGACTCACTCTGCTAAGTTTACCATACGAAAAGCTCCAAACGCTCATGCTTCTAGACGGATTGGGAGAATCAGAGAGCACCAATAGTTGGCGTGATGGACATCCACCGATCACCTTGTCATTGCTCTATGGTGAAGTGAAGAGGCTGCGGTAGCATTACCAGGATTACCTACTTCTTGTAATGAAGTCAATGCCGGCCTAACCTTCTTGTCAGTGTGCGATGCTCCAACAGATCGATGCGCTGGCCTTTTTCTCCGTTTCCAGCGACACATTCCCTATAGTGCCCTGTCGTAATGCAATCTTACGTCATGGAGGCGAGAACCGGTCCTGGACGGGTTACACAAGGGTGTAGCGCTGACGCAGTAGCCGTGTACCAGTTGACATATCTTTCACATGATCTTATATCCTTCCTGAAGAGGTTATATTGGTGTATCTAACGGACGTGGCGCTTTCCTGACTAGCCAGATCTCAGTCAGGCGGACCCTTGAAAATAATGGATTTGCTTCACGTGTCATGCGCTGAGAATATCTGTATCCAGCCACGTCACTCCATCCCGCCACCTGATGATGGAGAGACGCACTGTGATCCAGACTCGTCTGGCCGGACATGTAATGACACTGATAACGCTACAAGACAATCACAGACAACCACTCGATAAACGTAAAGCTTTCTTACCATGGAGGATCGCTTCTACTCAAACAGTTTGTTGAGACAGGATGTAATTAACTGTTTCTGGTCGTTAAGAGTATCTATCTTGATGTTTGTGGGGCGTATGACCCTGCCATTGATAAACTTGCTATGTATTATCTTTACTTAATGTATCATCGTTATGGATATATACAACATGTCAATGGAACGTTTTCCAGTCACAGGTGTGGAATAATTTAGTTCGTTAGCAAGTGTCCGCTTGAAGTGGCTGGAAGGCTCTGAGTGAAGCAGGTGAGCGTTGCTGAAATCCGTCAGCACGGGAGAGGATGCATACACATATTATGAGGCGTTCTGGAACCAACAGTGAGGGGGTTTAGTTTTAGCAATATTCCAGCAATATCACGGCCTGGTACTCCAGAAAAGGGCTTCACACATTGGACCCATGCGGGTAACGTCTTCGGCGTGGCAAGCGAACGCTTTATCCCCTGGGTTACCCTTGGTTACCCTGGGTTACCCCTCCGTCCCCAAATGAGACAACAATTTCCCCATTGAAATACGACTCAAACACTCCACCGGGGTACGGAAAGGACATTGTACCGTTTATTTACTGTGAAGAAACGTATTTCTGTGGCCCAATCGAGGATTTTGATGGATAATACATGAAATGAACCTAATAATTTGATATGAAAATTTGGTTCAGGTCTAATCTAGAGAGGGCACGGGTGGTTCAGTTAACGAAATCGCCGCAGTTCGCTATGCAGGGTTGCATCCCTTGGGCACGTCTGGCGTGATCTAAGGTTCGAAATCTCCCGATTACGTTTCTATGTGGGGAGATCAAGCTGAAACCCAGTTGATGTAGTGATGCTGGTGTGGATGATTAACATCTGCCTGACACCCAGATCAGCCCCTTGGCTAACTAACATAATACTAGCTTCTTATTATCTTTGTGGATGGTAGGATGTTTCTGCAAGAAACAACTGCCTGCCTTTCTTACAGGATCTCATGCTGGCTGAAGAGCACTGAGTTCAGTGACATATGTATCGTCTTTTTACCGTGTGACTATACCTTGATCACGGGTTCTTTAAAACCCACACACCCAATCAAGGACTTGGTTGGTTGGCCGGAACACAGGATAAGGTGGTACAGTTCCTAGATTATGTCCCCATCGTTGTTAGCTTGAAAACTTCCCCCGGAATAGTTCCGGTATGACATGAAGAGGCAGCGGATGTAGTCGTACACTCCAGACCGACTGAGCTGGTGGAGTCATTTAATCAGCTGCATGGACGATTTACGAGATTGCTGCTTCCTTATGACATCAAAAGTGTCACTTACTCCAGCCTGATTGGACGAATGGTGACTCATAGATGACGGTACCATGTCATGACATGATTTAACCTTCGATATTGAAGGATTGGTACCTTCGTGCGTTATAGGGTATTTTTAAATTACTAAGTCTCCTGAGATACGACGAAATACCATTAGTGTTGACATGGATGGAGTTATGGTTTCAGAAATTCCATTCGGTTTTAAAGGAATTATGGGCGGGGATACATCTTTGAGACCTCTACTGAACCTTTAAAACCCTCCTACCCGACTGGCACGGACGCCTGTCGGAGGAGCGACATCCAGGAGGGCACGCCTGCTCATTTACCGGCGGATGGTACGGGCAGCGAGGTGTCGCCTCCGTATGGGAAGGAGCAACGTCTAAATGTTTGGCCGACAATCTGGTACATCAAGTTGTTTTGTGTTGAGTTTCCAAAGCCTCAGAAAGTTTATTAATGTCCTTCTTAGATATATGGCTGCAGAAATTATACCATGAGCTGGCAGAACACGTACTGTTGTGTGCATGATTGATATCTTGGGTGGGGATGTACGGCCTGATGATCGATGCAGGTTTTTATCAATTGTTGATATTGGCCTGTGCAATTCTCTTCACCGATTTAAGAGTGCTCCCTTTGCTATTTTGTCGATGTGGTAGGGTAGAGGTGTCTAGTATTCAAGAAAGGTCTAGTTAGAATTGACATAAACACCAGTGAGCGTTTGGGGACCGTTGTCACGCTTTGTAAACCCGTGTATCACACGAACAATTGTTGAAAACAACACGAACTCGATGACATCGTTCAGCACAGTAAGGCAATACAAACAATCCTGCCCATTCATCAACAAGTCGGGAAACAATTGTCAGCTCGTGGACTTGGCCTAGTTTAAACGTAAAACTGGCTGTTCAGCCAATCAAATGCCATGACATCACTTGAACGTATGTTAAACCAACCCGTGCTGTTTTACCAACGATTATACGCCATGTAAAGGTGAAGCTCAGCCTGTATTGACCAGATTCCACAGAAACAAGCACACTGCGCAAAGGCTGCAGCATCAAAGGTTTCACTACGAACGCTCCTCATTGTCGGACAATTATCGCAGTGGGACAAGCTCTTTATTTTGACAAAGAAACCCTTTGTACTTAAGCGTAAATCACAAGGGGAATGTACGTCACCATGTGCCAAGCTTGGCGTTTCTGTTAGACATTCTGGGTGTATCATCTAAAAGCAAATTGAATATCTTTGGAGGATGACTCTGACAGGCCATGCAATAGCAGGACAAAGATCCGTTTCATCTCTGGTACTATCTCTAGAAATAGCACCAACTTCAAGACATCGATGCCAACAATCGGCCTGGGTATTGTGTTTATAGCTCTTAAGCATCACTGACAGTCTTCTATTAAGACCATGATGGTCATCATTTGTCGTTGGTCATTGACCTTCGCCGGATAAGGATCTGAAACATTCCTTTGGGAGCTGTATGTGTGAGCCGATTGATCGCCAGGGTTTATTCACCGTTTTGGTTTCGTATGCATATGAAGAGAGTGTATCACTTAATCAGAGGACCTTTACCCTGCTTTTAGTAATTGTCTCTATCAGTAACACGAGAGGCTAGCACTTCCGGTAGGGCAGGACATACTCACTTTCGAGGTGGCTCAGCGCTGATTTCCAGTGGTCAGTTCATACAGCCATCGACACTATTGGGTCAATACGCCCATTAGAATCTCTCTCGTGGGATAATGAGTTATTCACTGGCTTTGATGTTTTAAATTGTATGTGATAGGAATATGAATCCAAGTAGTCACCTGAGGTGTCATCCCTTTTTATTGACTGAATGACATTAGTTTGGGCCAAATTGTATAACAAATAGGTTTTGGTGTCGTCACATCAATTATTACAATTATTGTCATCAAAACTATATTCATTTAAAAGGAACTGTAGAACAATGTATCGCCGTACGGTTCTAACAGCTGAAAGTTCGAATCTATGACATTGTTTAGATCTTTGGTCTGTTTGTATCACACCGAGATGTTGGTGGGAAGAGTCCTTGACCTGCATCATCTCGGACGTTTCCACTTGATTTTGGTTTCAAGGTGGAAGTATTCCAGCTATATTATAACAACACGAAAACAGGTATCTGGAATAAAACACGGTGATGGATGTCATGAGCAGCGCGTCTTACCTGTCGTAAACGATGCAAAACAACCGCGTCACCTGGCCTTACAACGTGGAAAGACTGCACATGACCTATTCTCACTCACGTAACGGCAAATTTATGTGACACAGCTCAACATGACTTAATTATTTTTATGTTGTAAAACGTTTTGAAGCATTAATGCAGTAACATTTAGAAACGTACCGTTTACACTGTGTTCTGTGACTGATCATTAATAGCGTTGTGTAAGTTATACAAGACTGTTAATAATGCTGCTGCCTCGCCCATTTCAGCGCGTATGGTGGTCACACCCGGTATTGACATTTTCACGGAGTTGTTACACCACCCATGTTTTGGGTGTGTCGCTCGGTCTCCTCTCACCTGGTATATGTCTTGACAACGGATTTGTTCTAAATTCAAGTGCCAATGTACACTAACGGAAAAGCTCCACATGAAGTTCATTAAAGAACAAATGCCTTCGGAAATTACATAATGCCCCTTTCAATATATGCTCATGCCAATAATGGTTGTCACCCCCCAGCCTATTAATAAAATTGATGGGGGGTGACAACCATTATTGGCATGAGTATATCTCATTAAGTAATCTTCTCGACATCGACATCCATTATGTGTAAGCGTATGTACATGCAAGGGCGCACGATTTCAATGTTGTTTGTAAGGAGCAAAATACTGTAAAAACCTGGTTTTTCCAAGTGAACAGCACACAAAGGTTGATTAGCTATCAGATGCTCATAAAATTCCTTCGTAAAACCATAAATAACGCAGCATACACAAGGCCACAGGTTGCTGAAAATAGACGTCTGTGGGGTTGCATCACAAGTCTCTGTAAAATCATTGTTATGGGAATTTTAATACTGGGAAGACATTGTTCGAGATCATGTTTTACTCTTTTCAGGGGCGTACCCTCGCCTGCCAGGAGCGTAGCAAGTCAATTGTTTCGTGTAAGCTCTATGGGTTGCAAAGCTTTATATTGAGATAGTATTGAGGGCTTGCACAACCTTTTTAGCAGCAATCATGTGTAAGCCCGGGCTTTTTTATGTAATAGTAGCTTTGACCTTGCCTGCGCGCCCAAATGTTGCAAGGGTTGTAACAGTCTTTTTAAGACAGCATAACATTGTTTCATCCATGGCCGTCCGTGTCCCAAAAGAACATGTCTGGGATGAGGTAGCAGGACTTGAAAGGAAACATCCGGTGGGTCAGCTCAGTTGTCCCAATCTTGTGTTGACTTTTGGAACAACGTCACCAAGGCTGTCGCTGCAGCCTCGCCTGCATCAACGCAAATGGTGGCCCCGCCAGATGCTAACAGTTCTCTGTTATTTCTCTTACAAGGCGAGTTGCTCAGTTATCCGTTACCAGATACTAAGTCTTGACAACGAATTTGCTGCTGAGCCACCAGTGTTTGCCCTTAACCCTGAAAGCTGCAGGCCCTAAGGACCCAGAACCATAAAAAATTGTGGGTCCTGATCAGAATGTGTAGGCCCTATATTTTAATATGGAAATTTTACTCTTATTTATTGGGGTGAAAAGTTGTCGGCCATAAGGACCTGCAAAAAACAAAAACTGTGGGTCCGAGTGGTTTTCAGTCGGCTTCGGTCCTAAGGACCGGCGTTAATTTCGAACGCCGTGAGCCACAGTGCCTAGAAGACATGTTGTTCTGAAAGGTCTACTTGTGTTTGACTTGTACAGGTCTGGTTACAGAAGACAGTGACAGTGTTGAATTTCCCTCTTTATTCCGTCAGCCAATGCTGGGACCCTTACAGGAGTCTTCCACAAACTCCCTTACACACAGAAGGTACCTTGATTCATGCTTAATACAACCTCATCACTCGTAATTATCTACATCATGAACACTTAAAAACAAACACAATAATCACAGAACTGGCAAAATAGGATGGCAGTTTATGGCACAGCAGTATTTGTGTGAGCGTGGGACGTAACCATTTAATATTCTAGGGGAGTGGGCTTGGGGTTTTCGTTAGAGAGGATGCATGTTTTCGGTTACTGCTTAAATACATGCACAGATGGTCAGTGTCTAATCATATGCATACTGCCACATGCTGTACAACATACACTACATGGGCTACAAAAGAGCTGATCTACAAGGGACTATCTGTCCGCATCAACACACGACGTTCAGGAACAGTTATAGGCCACACACTGAGTCCATGTTATATTCAGGGCTGTTCTACAGAGCGATCATAGGCAAACACATCATAATTCACGTACACAATCTACACATTAACAAAATAATATCAACTAAATTTCTTGAAAATGTTAACAAAATATCTCTAAACAAAGTAAAACAGTATGATATTAATACAAGTTTTACAGTACAGCTGTTGTTATAATTCTATGATAAACGATACTGGTAGTTATCTTGAAGGTACTGCAGCTCGTGTGTGTGTGTGTGCGTGCGCGTGTGTGAATTAAAATTTAGTCACATCGGCAATATTTCAGCCATATTGGTGTGTGTGTTTGCACGCGTGTGTGTGCGAGCATGAGCGTGCGTGCATGCGCATGTGAACGCCAGCATGTGTTGCTTACAGTTGCATTCAACATTATTCCAGCTAAATGATGGTGACCAGCAAATAAATGTCTGGACTAGACAATCCAGTGACTGATACCATTATCAACACTAAATGGTCGCAGGGTACCTTGGTGTGTATAACATAATAGTTCTACACACCAACATTCTTTTTCTACATTAAACAGCATCAATCATACATTAAGTTCTCCTTAAAAAAGATAAAATTTTATAAATTTGGGGAAATTTCACTTGTAAGGCCAATGAAAACATCCCATTATTAGCAACATAATTGGGGCATCAAGATAACAAAATGCCTTTTTCACTGATAACTATTTATTTGACCTTTCAGTCAGTTTAAAAAGTAGTATTTCTTCGTACAGGCCTCATGAGATATCAAGACTTTGACACTATTTATACTAGAATCTATAAAGGCAAAAGAATTTTAAGTTTCAAATTCTTCACAAATAGTACAAAAACATTATTTACATAAAACTTGTGACAAACTGTACTGTATTTACAACTATATATATTATATAATTTACTTTAATAGGATAAGAGAAAATGAAACAGACATCCCACACAGGTATTACCATAATGCTGGCCTAGTTAGACATGACAACACCAACAAAAACACAGACAATTATGTAATTTATCAGACCATTAGAATACATGAAACCAGGTTCACTCAGATCCCCCCCCAACCTTTGGTTTAACCAAATAATCCCTCTACATGAAATACAGTAACAATAGCCCCTTTCCCCTTTACATACAACTCAATATTTGTCAAGGACATCTCAATACTTCATAAGACTAGTTTGTCTAATTGAACGTAAATCAGCTAGAAGGTATGACATAGTTCGCTGATCAAGCCTTGAGCTTCTGTGCAAGATCTCAGGAAGTCTCCAGGCTCCAGAAAGATATACGAAACCAGGAATCAAACTCAAGTCAGAAACATCGTGCAAGTCTCGAGCAATATCACGGCGGGGACACCAGAAATGGGCTTCCCCCATTGTACCCACGTGGGGAATCAAACCCGGGTCTTCAGCGTGACGAGCGAACCACTAGGCTATCCTACCGCCCCAGTAATCACTGGTATGGCTTGTTTTTACTAAGTGTTAATACAGAAGGCAAATAACTTTGTTAAATATTAGTTGTGATATTTGCTGATTCTATCTGAAGGACTATAATAGATGCATTGCAAATATTGATACACAGAAAATGTTCGACTTTGTCTACCGTTTTAACCTGTATATGTTCACGAACTACATTTTCTATAAATGAATGTTGAATATCTCTGACTTTCAGCTTAATGATCACTTTGTGTTAAAACCTGTCACAGTTTTAAACCTTTTGAAAAGAAATCCACTTAGTGCTGTGTAATGCTGCCCCAGTTAAATGAAAAGTTTGGAAGGAAGCAACTGAGGTTTTCAAAAAAATATTGATCGGAATGAAATCACACACTGTGGAGTTGAAATTGCCCTGTTGTCACAGCAAAGAGAAGACTGAACGTTTACATGTTATTTATCATACCAGGGATATTGGAAGAAGTCAAGTGCATCTCTCAAAGCTGTTATATGGACACCACACGACCATTCTTCACACAAACACAACCTAACTGTCTGAACAGCTTTACAGAAAATCATTTATCAAGCAGCTGAAATTTTGTTTTTCAGCATCTCATGATTTTTCAATCTTTTTCAGTTTGTAATCTGTGTTATGGGAGAAAAGTGTAACCACGTGACCATGTGCAACGACAGAGGCATTGTGATGTCACTTCATTGTGAAATGGCAGTAATGAAGTGTTTGCAAAACAGAGTATAGCATTATAACTGCAGGATATATATCTTGTGGTCTGCAAACAGTGTGTTGCATTATTGCATGATATATCCTGTGGTCTGCAAAACACTGTATTGCATTATCATTGCAGGAAATTTCCTGTGGTCTGCAAAACAGAGCATAGCATTATCATTGCAGGATATATCCTGTAGTTTGTAAAAAAATGTAATGCATTATCATTGCAGGATATATCCTGTGGATATGATTTTTACCTAATAAATGGTTTTGCCGGCTCTTTGGGATTTCAGATTTGGGTTTCAAGCCAATTAAACAAGGAACTGGTACATTACCAATACTCGGACACCATCATCACAAGGGAGAGACAATGTCTTCACATTTCTTAAAACAATTCTACACCTACCTAACTTTCAACAGTGAGAAGGGGTTAATCCAAACTGTGGTGATACACAGCACAGCAGGGGTTAATCTAAACTGTTGTGATACACAGCACAGCAGGGGTTAATCCACACTGTGTTGATACACAGCACAGCACTGGTTAATCCACACTGTGGTGATACACATTAAAACAGGGGTTAATCCAGCACAGCAGGGATTAATCTAAACTGTTGTCATACACAGCACAGCAGCAGTTAATTAATCCACACTGTGTTGATACACAGCACAGCACTGGTTAATCCACACTGTGGTGATACACAGCACAGCAGGGGTTAATCCACACTGTGGTGATACACAGCAAAGCAGAGATTAATCTAAACTGTTGTGATACGCACAGCAGGGGTTAATCCACACTCTGGTGATACACACCACAGCTTGGGTTAATCCAAACAGTGGTGATACACAGTGCAACAGAGGTTAATCCACACTGTGGTGATACACAGCACAGCAGGGATTAATCTAAACTGTTGTGATACACATCACAGCAGTGGTTAATCCACACTGTTGATACACTGCACAGCACTGGTTAATCCACACTGTGGTGATACACAGCACAGCAGGGGTTAATCCAAACAGTGGTGATACACAGCACAGCAGGGGTTAATCCACACTGTGTTGATACACATCACAGCAGTGGTTAATCCACACTGTGTTGATACACTGCACAGCACTGGTTAATCCACACTGTGGTGATACACAGCACAGCAGGGGTTAATCCAAACAGTGGTGATACACAGCACAGCAGGGGTTAATCCACACTGTGTTGATACACAGCACAGAAGGTGTTAATCTACAGTGGTTAGACACAGCACAGAATGGGTTAATCCACAAAGAGGTGATACGCAGCAATACATCACTCCCTGATACAAACAAACATTCCTCCAAACAAGACAAAATCAATAGTCAACAGAACACACGTCTCTACAAACAACAATCCCATCACACAGAAAGAAATGTCTATCTTGCATGTGTGATTAAGGCTTGTTTTGCCCAGCTACTGGTTGAACATAACCAGGGTGTAGCGATGTTAGCAATGTCCAAACAGGACTGACAAGAACAGTAAACCCTGCAGACAAACAATGTGTATATTAACTTATGAACATGATGAGGGAAGAATTGTGATAGACATGACGGCATTGTTCCAGGGACTAGATCATAACGGCGCTTTCAGAACACGTGACTTACAGTGTATTACAATGTTCATATTTTATTTATTTATTGTGGGGCTAATAGATATCAATACTATGAAGCAAACCAAAATATATATCCTGATGCAAGTATTGTGATATATCCTATAGCAAATACATTATATGTCATGAAGCAGGCGTTATGAATAATAATGAAGTAAGTACTGTGATATATCATAAGGCAAATGCTATGATATATCATGGTGAAGGCATTACTACATACCACGAAACAGGTTCTATGATATATCATGAAGCAAGCATTGCAATAAATCATGAAGTACTATGACATATCATAAAGCAAATACTGAATATATCATGGTGTTAGTATCATAATATGCCTCCAAAAATCCCATTGATACCTCCAGTTTGGTTCATAACAGTATTGTAATCTCTGGTAGTATTCTTTCACTGATTACACGATTCGTTTACAGAAACATCTCCATAAAGTCACATAGTTTCATAAGACTTGAATAAAAGTTGACTTGGAAAGACATTTTTGCACTAGCCCATTTATTAGCAAATTATATGTGCTACATGTATCATCTTTGGATTATATGTTCAACTGCGTGACACATTATTGAAACAATTTGATTGCATGTTTATTCCCTGATCTATGCGTGAGGTACGTAGAATGTCTTGGAGGATTTTAATAAGCATCATGAATATATCACCATGTTAATGGCAGGTACAAACTATCACATCATTAAATTTACCTTTAATAGAAACTTAAACTCATGCACATTTTGAATAAACAAACCTTGCAATATTTGCATTTATCATACTAAAACAATCACAAACATAAAAGATGGTATAACTGACGATGACTGTATATATTCCCTGTCATGACCATTTGTCTTGGAGTCATACCATCCATATTCAAGAAACATCTCACTGCCTATTCTATACAAATATACAACAAAATTAAATAGGGATTTGTAACAGAAATGTACATACGGTTTTGATTATATACACATTTACAACATAACATGCAGTAATATAAAAATTACAATCTTCGCCCATCCTACCACGTTGTCTCATATACACATGTTGGTATCATCATCATATTGCTCTGATATTGACAAACATTCGTAGATCCCGAGCCCCTAAAATATCCAGATTGAATGCATTTAATTTCTCTTTATTTTTACAAAGAATATCATATTAATCCCAAGTTGGCACCAAATTGCCCAAAGTCACTGCCCAGAAAATCCTTTTATAATCTGTTCATTTCCACAATCATATACATTATTGAGGTGAACTGACACAGGTAGGAACTTAAACACAATATCCAATATATACTAATCAAAAGAAGTTAAGGACACCTGATTTGTCCAGACATGAGTAATTAACTATAGAAATATGGAAGCGAGTGTTCTTTAACTTCATTGAGTAGTATATCCTACTCAATTCCAATTTTTCAGTGCCAATTTTTCACATAGAAAGTTATCTTTTAACAATGCTTTGAACAGTATTCCAAATATAATGAGAAAGCCAGAAGTAATGCAATCCATAGGTTTCTACCACTCTGGCAAAGCCAAAGAGTATGGAGCCAGAACTATAATCTGGGCATACCTGGATTTGAACCCATAATCATAAGTTTCAGATGAGGCCAAGGAACTATGCACTGCAAATTGAGGTGCTTTAGACAAATGGGCCACCCATGTTCCCTTCTTGACATAAGTTGAGTAGTATATTCAGGAAAAAGCCATCAGCAGAGGACCACACTTGAAATTTGCGGACTATTCCATCTACTGTGAATACAAAACATTTGAAATATCTATCTGAAGACAGCGGTGTTGACCGATCAGATCTCAGGGATAAGAGTGAGCAGGTTTACACCACATGGGAGAGAGCTCAGTTATATTACTGGGGCTGGACGGTTAGAGGGTTTTGTTACATTAACACACAGAAAATAATTACCCTCCCATGTCCGTCTTTATTCATGAGAAAAACAAATGCAAACACACTTTATATTTTATCATAAAATGTTATGCCAATCATACTTCCCCCCTAAATATATGTGCAGTTTTTATGACCCTCACCCCCAGACCCGGAATTTATGCCATTCCTAGAATTCATAGGATCTGTACCCATGACCACAAGCTTCAGGTGTGCCCATGTGCACACCAAACTGAGGTGCTCTTGATGACTCCCGTGAGACTGACATGTTTTTTGGTCCCCCTTCTGACCCACTCCTACCCCCTGAATTAGTAGGCCCCTCTAGCTGTGTGTTGACAAACAATCTACCATATCTGTCTTGGTGGTTCCTTGTGTGCATAATACCCTCCTTCAACAGTTGGTGCCAAATACCCATTTTATGTTCAAAATACTGGGAGGTACCCGTCCTTGAAACAATACAAGTGCAATCCCTCTGTTCAGCCACTGTACTCCATAACTGCACTAACGTGTAGACAGATCAGACATTTTGTCACTCTCACAAATACAGTAGAATCTTTATTCACATCATAATTGCACCAAGAAAAACATGATTTCCCTATATCATGTTCACTGTTTAATAACCATACCTTCACAAACCCTCAATGTCCTGACACAGGTGTGGCAAGATGTGTTCCCAGACATTTGGTTTTATAAGCAGCATCAATACATAACGAATACAGTTTATGTGATCTCCTTAGAATTTGTATACAACAGACAATCATAGTGATACAACAATCCTTTCTTCCCAAGTCTTCCTCTGTCTGTTGGGATGAATCAACAAACACCATGTTCCTGATAGAGACCGTGTCCACCATGTTCCTGATAGAGATTGTGTCCACCATGTCTTCATCTGATGCCGCCAGATAACGAAACAGTTTTGGTGAACCTGAAAGCCCAGTTCCATGATTCCACAGAGTTCACAGGCTGATACAGACAAGGTTAATATTCCAGTTTCAGCGTGAGTCTTTGGGCCGTCATTGTTTTCCCCACATTCATTCAGAAGTAAATGTGTGTATATCCAACTGATTATATCTATCTGCCTTTGCTGGGCAGTTATACGTCTGGTATGTCCATATGGACTACTTCTGTCCTTGCAGTCTGTGGTATCAACCTTGAGTATGAATTACAACAGTTGCTGCTGTTATGCACATATCTTCCCTACTTTCCCCAAGACCGAGTTCCATCAAACCAGGACCAGATGTACAGGTAATCTCAGCTACTTCTGAGGTCCAGCACCTGGACATAGCCACTGATCCTTCTCAAAGCAATACACAGCAGGAACTCCTAAAGGATTTCAAACATCTTGTCCACCAATCAAACGGTAAATTTTCACTTAAAACTGTTACCCAGCACATGACTTTGTCCATTAATATGAGTTTTGAAGCTGAAACTAAGCAGCAGCTATGTTTGAATGCAACAGTTTCTTTGGTAGTGAAGTGAACCATGCATTAATCCCGACAGAAACCAGCATGACGCCCATGGTCCTAGTGAAGGATGCTGTCTAACCCCGTGATAGCCTCAAGGAAGCTTGTAATGCTGTCATAACAACAAGTAACATGTAAAGTCAGGCGACTAGAACCTCTGAACCACTGTATCTAGGCTCTTCCTGCTGCATTTGGAGCCTGGCATCTGTGTTAGGACAGAGTGGACAGTTCGTGGAGGACGTCCTGCTGGTGACCTGCCAGGTTGGACACACCACGTCTCACGTCACAGATGATGAGGCGAACCTGAAACAAGCAAACAGTATCATTCCATCACAAATGGTAAACAAGAAGACAAAGTCATCAATATCCCCCGCAATGGCAAAATACTCTTCATGATTGTCTACGAGTTATGATTATGTCAAATATTTAGGTGTATATATATAGAAGTGGAAGGAGAGCATTGAAAGGAGCACTATTACCAATTTCAGTCTCAGTCAAACTTGTTGCCATGGAAACACCAAAAATATTTTATTCAGAATTCC
>VKKT01000101.1:486176-502309 GCA_008038995.1 Haliotis laevigata
TGACAAGGGAGAGCAAGCATAGGGTACTGGGGACCTATTCTGTCCTGGAATGACAAGGGAGAGCAAGCATGGGGTACTGGGGACCTATTCTGTCCTGGAGTAACAATGGAGAGCAAGCATGGGGTACTGGAGACCTATTCTGTCCTGGAATGACAAGGGAGAGCAAGCATGGGGTACTGGGGACCTATTCTGGAATCACCACATCTGAAACTGTACCAATAGTGTGTTATCACCTACCTTGGTTATCCAACACCGGGGATGTTGTAGTGACTGGGGAGGATGGGGGCGTTGCGGGGGATGATGGGGTGTGAGCCTGAAACAAACATCACAGGTAAACAATAGCCCATGCAGATGCAGAAAGGTTGCAGCCATCAATAGAAGTATCATATACACATGCTGACATTGATGAAGATCTGCAGTCATAGTTGAAACCATGGGTAATTCTATATACATTCCATATGCTCAGCATCAATACAAAGGGGGCACACAGAAAACAAGAGATAATGGTGTATTTTAAAATTCCAAAAGTGCTGTACAGGAATGAAGCATTTCGTACCCACACTGAGTGTTACCTGGACATGTTCTCATTGAATCTATGTGAACTTAACCACTTGTTGCCTTCAGGCCTGTGTTTTGGATAGCTTTTGACATCACCTTCAATCCTGCACATCCAATTCTTTAACAGTCATTGTTTATTTTCAGTTTCATAACAGTCAGTCAGTGTGACATCAGCATATACAAGATGTTGTTCAGCTGTTATTTACATTGTCAACATAGTCAAATCTATTGGTGATTGTTGGCTTATGTTTCACACAGGGGTGAGTGAATGAGTGAGTTTAGGTTTACACCACACTCAGCAATATTCCAGCTATATGGCGGCGGTCTGTAAGTAATAAAGTCTGGACAAGACAATCCAGTGATCAACAGCATGATCATCGATCTGCACAATTGACTACCCAATCCCGTTAGTCGCCTCTTACAACAAGCATGGGTTACTGAAGATCAATATTCTAACCCGGACCTAAACTGGTGTTTCACACAGGAAAAGCTGTCTACTGTCCACCAAGCTGTCTACTGTCCATCAAGCTGTCTACTGTCTACCAAGCTGTCTACTGTCCCCCAAGCTGTCTACTGTCTACAAAGCTGTCTATTGTCTACCTAGCTGTCTACTGTCCACCAAGTTGTCTACTGTCTACCTAGCTGTCTACTGTCTACCTAGCTGTCTACTGTCTACCTACATGTCTACTGTTCACCAAGTTGTCTACTGTCCACCAAGCTGTCTACTGTCTACCAAGCTGTCTACTGTCTACCAAGCTGTCTATTGTCTACCTAGCTGTCTACTGTCTACCAGGCTGTCTACTGTCTACCAGGCTGTCTACTGTCTACCTACATGTGTTAGGGCGGTGATGAAGTTCCTGTTCAGGTGAATGGCTTCATACAATGCCAGCAGTATGGAGTCGTTAGCCCTGCAAGTAAACACCACTGGCCAATAAAAACACTACACATATAATACGAGAAAAACAGATGGAAAGTACAATTAAAATAATCGGAAAGTTGGTATGGAAACGTTTTGCCAGAAAGTATTTGTCATTAAGTATCTGCCATTAAGCAGACATTTTGATAAAATTATTACAGTTTTCTACCTCATTATTTCTGTTTTCTTTTCCTCTGCCACAAACATATTGCCAACCTGAAAAGTAACACAGAGACACATTGAAATGATTCTAATCTTCAGTCTTGGTAAGTTGAACATTTGTTAGACATAATTAACACCACTTAATCACACAGGGACACAAACTTAACTCTTTCAGTGTATTATTGTGTCTGTAGTGTTAATCCATAAAAATATACATTTACATAATTCCCTAAATTTCCAACATGCAACGAATGATAACAGACAGCATGCAGAGCCATGATGTCAGACAATAAGACTGTAACACAGTGATGTCATAGTTCGATCATGCTGATGAACCTGGTGACACTACTGAGATTTGGACATGCTGTAAGCATCATGTTTCATGTAAAATGCCAATACATTCCCTTCAGTTAGACATATGGACATAACACTGCATCCCTGACAATTTGACTCTGATCTACAATTCTGTGTTGCACCACTTCATGTTGGCTAAAGACGACATGATTCACTCATGCTTCATGTAAGTCGGAGATGTGTAGCAACCATGAGCCATACAAGCAGACTCCCTAAAACAACAGTTACTGCAAAACTGACATTCTTTCATTGTCATAATAAGTATACAATGGTGTATATATATTTCTAAAAAACATGAACAGTAGATGCAATGGATCTCTGGTGTTCCAACAGTGGCTGCAGTTACTCACCATATTAGCAAAGGCTGAAAACCACCCTGACTGGGGCTCGGACAACTGTACTTGGTAGTTTCTGTGAACAAACTCAACTGTGTCAGTACAAACCAACAGGTAACACATAACTCTTTAGTAATTATACATAATACATAATGTTTTCAGTCTGAGACATCATGAACAATGTATAACATTGTAATGTCAATAAGTGCAATTACACGTATTTACATATTTCATAGTAACTTGGTTGGGCTAGAGCGGGAAACGGAAAGGTATACACTATAACATCAGACAAATCATCCCGCAGACAAGATACAGCTAGATTACTTTGTGATGATTACACGGAAAGCTGTTTCCTTACCTGTTGAAGTCTGAGAGTAGTGAAGACACTATCTGAGCATACCCCTGTAATGTGGAACAATGAAATATGTCATGCTCTCATACACACACACCTAGACTGACCAGAAGCAGTCTTCATTGATGGCCAAGAAAACATTATAGAGAAAGCAATATTAATTCTCTTCCATGGTTGAAGTACATTTCACATAAACAATGTATCAGAGGATGAAATATTTTGGCAATGTAAGTAAGATAAGATGGGTGATGAGGGTTGCCTAACCCAAACAACTCTTCATAGTGGGAAGTGGGGAAATGTGCTAATTTTAGCGGGGAAATCCCCAGCAGGTAAGTGGCCATGTGGGGGATTATCTGTCCACTGCTAACATGACACAGGTGCATTTATTAGCCGGCTGCTGGAGTACCATGTTCAGTTGAATTTCTTGAATCAGAAGCCAAAAAACGACCATTTTGAAAATAATTTCATCGGTATTCCTATGAAGGTACTTACCGTTAATGCTAATTCATCATCTAAAATCGACAACTTGACAATGTATGGGTTGGCAGACTGCAAAACAATGAATATTTCCATCAATACACAAATTACATTAGTTTGTTCATTTATTGCAGGAGTGACTGAATGATAAAAAAACCCCATATTATTACCTTTACACATAATGATTCAAGCTGTCTTATAGTTTTAATATTACTATGGTGATAAATCCTAACCAACAAACCTAAACAAACTAATTTAAAATAGAGGTGAAATGCTTAAGTTCTACATGAAAATGTGTCCAGATAAAATAATGTGGTCTCTACAGATAGGATGTGAAGAGATAATCAGCGTATTTTGTTTCAATCAGCCAAAAGCTGGTTCATGACAGAGTTGTTTCAATAACATTATGATGCTTGCAGATAGAAGCTGCAGACATTGTTGCCATGGTTACCTCATGTTTCCTATACTGAACCAGTAGTGTGAGGACAAGGATGGCGTCATGGCCCAGCGACATACGTAACAGGGGATTCCCCAGAATCTGGAATGGAGTGGAATGACAACACTCAGGATGATTAACAGAAGAAACTTCTTGTTTAAGAACAACTTGTATTTGACTGCATAGCCATGAAAACACATCTGGGCAAAAAATCAACAACATAATACAACAACTGTATTCTGTCAGAAATATCATTGCTCTTCTTTGTGAAGAATGTTTAAATAATTCAATGCTCAAAAGTTTAATTCTCCATGATAACTTTAAAATGAGTGATTGAGTTGAGTTTGAGGCTACTGGAACTAAAGAATCACAACCATGATGACTAGCAAATATCATTATCATCTGTGGATAAGAGTGCCAGAGTGTGGAATCGCAAAGGGAAGCAACTCTGCACAACCAACACCCTCATTTGAAGTGACAACCAATCATAAAAGGCATAACATATCCAGAGGTAGTACATTTGGTTTGGATACAAGAGTGAGATACAGTGGTTAGTAAAATATGCTTAAAAAACACAGAGCCAAGACAATGTAATATATCTTGTGCTGTCCGAGCTAAGTATGAAAATTGGAGGAATCAAAAAACGAGATGCAAGCCTTGTGCCACCAAAGACAGTGTGCCTACCTGGATGATAGACTCGAACACGCTGTTGATAAGGATGTACTCCAGCATTGTGTTCTGGCTGATATTGTCAGTGGCCTGGAACAGACAGGTCAGGGTTTACAAGGGATTAACAGCTCCACTGTACCGATAAGGATGCTGACAGTGCAACAATAGAAAGCCTGGGTCCTAAAGGTCTTGAATTGCCCTCATCTCGCTCCCATGTAGGTACAGCTATCTCAAAATTGGGTACTTTCTCCTGGACATTTGTTAAGTGGGATAACTCTCTATTTTGGCTGTCAAATACCACGGCCAAAGATGGGATTTTATGAGCCCTTCAAAACTGATGTCACAAACAATCATCACAATTAAGCTCACAACATAGCTTCCACAAAACAGTTTCTTCAGTATCCATGGTAACAAATCTCACCGTAATGAGTACAAGGAGGAACTTGAGCACCAGCTGTTTGACACTGGCTGGATAGTCTCCAGTCAGGAACCGGTTCAGGTTTTCAATCAAAGACTATAATAAACACAAAGCAGTATTCATTACAAAGAATATGAGTGAACAAGCAGCGCTGACAATGTGTTCTCAAGGTGCAACTTGTAGTAAGAACTTTTAGCATACGACTTGTAGTAACTATAAAGTTTGCAATGACTATGGCTTTTTTAAAAGTTTTTAAGTTGCAGACAACTCAAATGTGGGTTTACATCTGGATTATCAGGTCAAACACCTTTCACTTTCTTCTCTGGTAAGATCAGATGTGTTTCCGACATGATGTCAACACAAACAAAGACAACACTCTGAGGTGGACATAGATCAAAGCAATTTGAGCGGTCGAGCGGAAAAGAAGATTATTGGTGTTTTCTTTACGTATTCACCTGCATGACAGATTCTGCTGAATCAAAACCAATCAGGAGATTGATGACATCAAATCCATAGTTACCGAGACTTTTCCGAAATATACCTCGTATCAGAGCGCAGAGTGTCTGCAAACACAAAAATATAGTTTGGCTTGATACCATGGATAGACAGGATCTCATCTACACACAATAACTGAAAGGTTTACATCCACAAGAGGTTTCAGGTAGTGGGCAATTATCTCAACCTTCGCATATAGGTGCATAAAAGTATTTATCGTTAATAATTATCAAGATATAAGTTCTAACTTACTGAAAATTGATTTGTGTCAACAGAAGTCTGTGTTACCAGTTTACTAGTTCTGGACCATAGTAGGATCACCAGCTGATTCAGATGAAAGTATTCAATAACCCAGTCGGCAGTATTCCACCTATATGAAGGTGGCATGCATATGATCCAGTGTGAGTACTGATCCATATCATCATGTCTTTGACACAGAGAGTAGCCACATAGTCTCATCTCCAACAATATCATATTTGCCACACAATCATCCTGGTCACTGCGCAGTAGGGCTGCACAATATAACCGGTTTACCGGTATTTACATGAAAACGATACGTATTGCGATACACTGATCGACAACCAGTATTTTGACATGCATTCGGAAAACTTCAGAAATCTTCAGATATTTCCATTTTTTAAATTGTTCCTTTCCTTGTTTCATTTGTGCCAAATATTATTTACATTTTTATTTTGTCATGATTAAAAGTTTTTATTAAAGCCTAATCAAGCATTGAGATTTTGATCTGTTTTTGCTTTAAAAGTCAACCATTAACTCGATTATAAGTAGTTTTTTGTTAAAAAACTCCTTTCAATATATTGCAATACATATTGCAATATATGCTTTCGAATTGCAATATATCGCAATATGAAAATTATATGCAATACCCACCCCTACTGTGCAGTCCCTAAATCAACTTACATGTAACGCATTGACAACTCGGATTAGATTGTCCTGGGCTAGTGCCTCCACACATTGGTAGAACAGCATGTTCAGGTTGTCCTGGAAACACAATATCCATCTCACAGTGATATACACAACAAGCAGTGTCATTCTTCAAGATGGATAGACTCATACTGAACCAGGAAATATACTATACACATCCATATACTACATCCATGTATGTCCTGTGCAGAGTGTTTTGAAACAAGGTGGTCATGTGGTCCAACAGCACGTCTTTGCTCTCATAGTATTTGAATCTAAGTACCTCTAAAATGTTACATCATAACATATTCCAATGACAAAATGGACAAGTGATTTAGAAAAGTTTGCAATAACCCAACCAACCAACTACACGGGTGGCAAACATAGTCAAGAAAGGCCATACCATCACAGACAAATCTGTCTGATAATAAAATACAAAAGCAATCTGCATAAATTGACTGATAGCAACACTGAACATTGAGAAAGCTAACATGTGTATATTAACTTGTGACAATGTACATGATTGACTTTCAGCCATCTGCAACCATGGTAACCATGCTAATCGGGACCATACATTTCAAATTTGAACTACATTTCTTCAACATGCTGGATAAACCATCAGTTTCAAGATTTATGATGTTTGTTCACCATGGACAACACATCACAGATAATACAACATGTAAGAAGCATTATAACATAAAAATATATGTCAACATGTTAACTACATTACAATAAGTTCCCTAAAGACATGTACATGTAGCTTTGATTGGTTGCACTTTAAGCTTTCTAAAATGTCGGACCATAGACAAACCTCCAACAGGAATCTGTCTATAACAGACTGCTATCTTCACCAGACCTCATTCACTATCATGTAGTGAATTAGTATCAGTAAGTGTGAAGATCACAACTTGGTGTACTCAGTCACTACTGAAGGTATCAGATCAATTTCTGCCTACAAATGGCAGAAGTACCATGCAAAGCATGGATAACTAAGCCCAAATTGCTACGCCAGCCTCATGCTATTGATGTTGAAGTTGATTCTGAACATGGAATTCATTTGTCCTTCTCCATGTGCATTTCCTCGAGTACAACCGAAGTAACCACAGCATGTTTAGGTCATGTACGTATCAACTATAATATGGTTGTAGTCAGAGAAACCACTGGAGTCTGTTTACACTATTTCATGAATCAGCTGATATTATTTCTCCAACATAGATCACTGACTTTATTGGAGAAGGTTACCCTTCTAAGTTGAATGATCACATGTTCCTTGGCCATAAGTAGGTTTGTCGCCACTCTCATGATCATGTAGATACTGAAACCATGGTAACAGCAGCTTACCTTCAGACTGAGCAGACCCTCGCCACTCAGCTTCTCAATCTCATTTTCAATGTAGCTGGTGTTCACCTGAAGATGAAATTACAACAGAACTAAACATTCACAGGAATTAATTATGTTAATAGTGATACAAGAAGGTGTATCTATTTTCATTGGTTGGTTGTTTGGTTCATTGTTGTTCAACACAGAAGTCAACAGCTATATGGCAGCGGTCTGTAAATAATTGAGTCAGGACCAGTCAATCCAGTGATCAACAGCATGATCATCTATATATGCAACTGGGATACGATGACATGTGTCAACCATGTCAGCGAGTCTGACCACCAGATGTCGTTAGTCACTTCCTACAGCAAGTATGGGTTACTGAAGATCAATTCTAACCCGGATCTTCACGGTTGTATGTATTTTCAGACTTGGCCCCAGCTAGTATGAATCTTGGATGAGGGTTTGAAGAAAGGAGTTTCAACTTGATACCATTTTGTGGACATTTCTAAAACATCTCTACTGGGTAAGAACATGGTAGGTAAATTAAAATCGTTGTTATAATGTGGATATAAAGTTTATAAATACTATAACAATTCTTTACAGTAATTACATGTTTATTGTTTGTAATGTGTATTCACCACATAGTTTAGCGGGTGAACTTGAGTAGACATACTATTTTGGGTGGCTGACACTTTCTAACATACTTCTATTCAGGCCCTACTTGTATATTTTATAATCATTCAAACACGGCTACACAGGGAGCTTTGAGGGAAGTTTCCTTCATCACTCCACTTTATCATGGCACTATACCATGTATCAAAGAATTGTCCCTTCTCTTACACTGTCAAAACTGAAGAGAATAAAATACTATCATTCTTCTGTCTCATGATTTCTTAATCTTTTCATGACTATGAGACAATATTCTACATCATTACCAAACCCACCAAAAAAGCAATAAGCATACTTAAAACCTTTTTGACATTATCCAACTTGGCAACTTGGTTTATGCTTTATCAGAGTGTTTTGATGATAACAAATCTAGCTGGATGTTAAGTTTTGATTAACATCAAGCAACAGTCAAACATACTGCAAATATAAACTTAAGTTAAGTCTACCTTTAGAAGAAAAAGCTCATCCCAGAAATTGGCATTTCCTCGTGATGGATCTTCTCCCTGACAATGATCAAAATTATACATATAAGTACAATGAATAACAAGCATAGTAAACATATCTGTCAAGTATATATAATGCAACTATCAATAGAATAAAAAGCGGATGATGATAGAAGGCGACATCAGGCTTTCAAGGTCTTGAGAATGACATTTTCATGTTGAAAAACGGCACAAATAGCATTGTTACCTTTTAATGCTGTGATCCTACTGTGACATCATCAGAGTTTTACCTTGTCTTAAAGAAGTGGGTTTCCAGGGGACACCCATTAATATATTGTTACAGGCTGGTAATATGGGGGTTCTGTAAAGTACTGACATGGTGTAGTGTAGTGTATGTTCAGAGAATTACTCCAGAGACTGGAAGGAATCAGTAATCATGTGGACAGTGGTCATGAGAGACAGACACAGATAACTTCTCTTGATGCACTGTAGGTACGCTCTTGGTATATTGTGTATCTTTACGGATACGGCATTTTGAGTTTTCTGAGTACATTCTCCACAATTGTGCACACTTAACGCACACTTGTGAGTTGTACAAAACCCTGCATGATCATAAACATTGTGATAATGTATATAACTTCTCACTGATTACGTTGATGCAAACTCCTTTATTGTTTTCATAATATTCCCAAAACATAAGAAAGCATATCACAGCATATCAGTACACAGTGCTCCACACACCTAATAATAATAAAACCTATGTATCAGACTCTAACAAGGTATACTCTGTGATATTTTTCAATTAGTTTTGCTCCACCATCACCAGGATTATCAGCTGGTTTACATGTTATAGGTGCATTAAGTTGTCGTATCTTTTGACTATCCACACACGCTAATAGAAACGACCATTCGGAAATACATTAGCTGTAGGCTTTCACAATTCAATTAAAATTGTCATGGAGTTATTGAGAAAAAATATTTTTGTTTTGTTAAAAAATACAGGAGAAGACACAGAGTCTGTTTTGATTTACACTGGTCAAGAAATTAACTATGGTCCGTGTTTAACTCTGTTTGTGTGTTGATAATAACCACTAAATTGGATGACTATGATGCCACAGATACTAAAATGAAACAATATGTACCTGGAAGAAAGCTTCATATATCTGAACAATCTTTTCCTTTAGCGCCATCTTGGAGTGAGATCCCTTTCGGAGCAGGAGGGCGTGTCCCTTTTCTTTGCTAGGGGTTGTGTCTTGACTCATGCTGCTGTCATAACTGTCTGTATCTGATATTACAGTCAAATTTGTTCACATTACTCATCTTCACTGCAGAATCTTGTTACAAGGCAGTTTTAAGAAATAACGCATCACTTTAATGTATACATTCATGAATTATTTTGCGAAACAGCCCATCACTTTTTGATTATTCGGTGAATCTTACATGATATATCGGTATATGGTCTCTGATGATAGGACGCAACTAACATTGTCAGTTTCGGAAATATTGCAGAAGACAGTATCCTAAACTTCCTTTAAAGTACTGATTTCCTTTCTTTTCGGAGTGACACTCAACATGGTCAAATTCATGTGAATTTCGTTCCATGCTCACTAAAACGTTGTTCCAATGCATAACTGACTAAATTAGTACATAGTCGATTGACACCAAGGGTGTGTATATATGTGCCAAACTAAATTACGCATGAACCGATCAAAGTATTTAGTATCACTCTAGAGGAAGACAGTGGTGTTAAATATAGACACCGTTCATCTTTTCCATAAATGCAATTGAAAATAAACAACGGCATTACTGAACGAAACATAAAAAACACTGTTTATCAATGCCTTACACGTAACATTAATACCCACCATGGTCCTTCCTAGTAGACGAATACTTCCGGTAGTTGAGCAGTAAATATACATATTTAAAATTATTAATAAATCGAATAAGAACTAAACATTCGGTGTCATTAAATGTAAAATCAATTTATTGCTGAATATTATTCTGATCCAATTCGTTTTACAAATATTTTGGTGCTGAATTTCTCGTTGCTATGACGATTACAATTAAAAGGGGAGGTAACTCATGAAACTACTAAACATGAACTGGGCCTTATTAATGATGTTTATACCCTTTTTTAGCTAGTCCTGTAATTAACAGAACATGACGTGACATCTCATCAGTATGTATGTATATTTCTTGCTTTTGTTTACATAATGCATAATGTATAAGTATGTACTGTATTTGTGGTTGCGTGGCCGAGATAGCAAACTGTCAAGAGATTCATAAATAATTACAGGAAATAGGGATGTGAGATCGATGAGACACTGCTAATAGTTCCACGCTACTCACATAATGATGGTAAATCACACGATAATAGGAAGCTCGCGTGTGTGATCGGTCTTTTTAGGAAATATATTGAAGAATGGTCAAGATGACCTGGGTTATACTAGTATTATAAGTATGCCATAGAAGTATTTGTTTTTTTTATCTGATATGGGCATAATTTTCAACAGCTCTGGGAAAATTGAAATATGACAAGTTATTATTATTTCTTTTATAAATAAATGTCAAGATCTGGTTGGAGATGGGAAACTATAATATAATACAGACAGCCTGACAGGAGGGTCAAAGTTTTGTATGTTTTTGCTCCAAATGAAAGGTATCTATCAAGAAGAGACCAGGAGAGTACAAATCTTGCAGTGTCTATCAATAAATTTTTCTTTGTGACTTTAATTGTGTATTGGAAAAAAAATCACATCTCATTTTTATTCTGTAAAACGCCCGACACTTCCTAGCACTCCCTGAGTTCTTTGAGGGAGTGTGCATTCTATTCACTTTACGCAGAACCAGGGTCTAACTCCTTAATATTTCATCTGAAGCTTGCCTTTGACTTTTGTGCTTAAAACCTTGCAGTGGCTCCTGCATTTTGATCTTAAGGAGTGTTTCTTGTTTGGCTGAAGTTGAAGGATTAACTGAATTCAGTATAGCCAATTCACTAAGGAGATATTAATTTCTTTCAGAGATCATAACAAGTGTATCTGGCAGTGCTACAATGGCGATGAAGATTTCAAGATCAGATGTGACTGCAGAGCATGCGAAGTTCACGCAGGACAGTCACATCCTGAGCGACATCGCACAGCAGACACAGGATGCTGGGATGGGGAAGCTGACAGATGAGGAGCTGGTGGAGAAGTTGGAAACCCTCCTCCTGGAGAGGATAAAGAAGGGAGATAAATCTGCTTACTTTCAACTCGCACTCTTCTATTTTGAACAGGTGAGAACATCTGCAATGTGATACCTTGTTCAAGATACTGGACATACCACAATGCCCCTTAGTGTTGCTGTGTACTTGAGAATCACTGAGTGATATGTTTTAGCTTTTGATGTTGTGATAAAAAACAAATCACTATCTGTTAAAGGGAAACAAAACTCAAACTTTTAGTAATCCAGCCAGTACCATTTTAATCATCCCATGTAATAACCAAATGCCTGTTGCCATCAACTTCGCTACAAACTGGCTTTATTATTATACCTCTGACGGGATACTCTACCGTTCTTAATGTGCATGATAATGATGTTCATCAACAAATTTACATTTCAAGTCTTGTATACTTAAATCAGCAACAAAAACATATGTCAATTTGGCCATATATCATTATCATATATCTTTTGCTTCTCATTGTTCTATCCTCAGAGGGGTGGTGGGGTAGCCTAGTGGTGAAGGCGTTCGCTCGTCACGCCGAAGACCCGGGTTCAATTCCCCACATGGGTACAATATGTGAAGCCTATTTTCTGGTGTCCCCCACCGTGATATTGCTGGAATTTTGCTAAAAATGGCATAAAACCATACTCACTCACTCACTCTATCCTCAGATAGGTGTTTTGCTTCACACACATTGGCATGGCCATGTGCTTGTGCTTAACACAAATAAAACCTGTCAAATTTATAGTCCATAATAAGCAAATTTGTATTCCATGAAGAAACAATGCATATTTTGATGCTTTCAAATTTGGAGTTTTGTTTCCTTTCAAGATGACCTTTCTTCCTTTCAACTGAAGATTATGGGATTCTGCTTAAGATCTAAAAGCAAACAATATATCAGTTCAGAAAATGTAAATACTTGAATATAGTCCTTTTAATTTTTCTACCAGACTGATTGAATTGTCTTGCAATGGTATGGCATCAACTTCCAGACTTCACAATAACAAGAGAAAACTACTTTCAGGATATGTATGACAAAGCTAGAGTGTATTTTGAGAGATCAAAAGACTTCAACTACCAGTCCCTGTATCAGCTGGGTGTCATGCTGTATGATGGAATCGGTTGCGAACAGGACACAGTAAGTCTTCCCTTATCATATTGGTTTATAAATGTTTTATTTGTTGAATGTTTAACGCTGCATGCTGAAATATTCCAGCTGTATATTAATAATTGAGTTTGGACCAGGTGACTCACTATCTGACAGTATGAACATGGACCTATGCAGTTAGGATACTAGGACACATTATCAGATTAGCAATGATTTTTCTGGTAACAAGTGGCAAGTGGACATCATCAGATGATTGACAGTCAGTCTGTCTGTGTGTCTGGAAGACTGACCAAGCCACTGAGTCTGACCAGCCGGTCCAACCATCCAATTGCGTATATCGATGCAATCACTGGATTGTCTGGTCCCCTGAGTCTGACAAGCCAGTCGATTAGTGTCTTAGTACAACCATCCAATTGCGTATGTCGATGCTCATGCTGTTGATCACTGGATTGTCTGGTCCACTGAGTCTGACAAGCCAGTCGATTAGTGTCCTAGTACAACCATCCAGTTGCGTATATCGATGCTCATGCTATTAATCACTGGATTGTCTGGTCCACTGAGTCCGACAAGCCAGTTGATTAGTGTCCTAGTACAACCATCCAATTGCGTATATCGATGCTCATGCTATTAATCACTGGATTGTCTGGTCCACTGAGTTTGACAAGCCAGTCGATTAGTGTCCTAGTACAACCATCCAATTGCGTATATCGATGCTCATGCTATTAATCACTGGATTGTCTGGTCCACTGAGTCTGACAAGCCAGTTGTTTAGTGTCTCAGTACAACCATCCAAATGCGTATATCGATGCTAATGCTGTTAATCACTGGATTGTCTGGTCCACTGTTTTTGACAAGCCAGTCAATTAGTGACAGAGTACAACCATCCAGTTGCGTGTATCGATGCTCATGCTATTAATCACTGGATTGTCTGGTCAACTGAGTTTGACAAGCCAGTCGATTAGTGTCCTAGTACAACCATCCAGTTGCGTGTATCAATGCTCATACTGTTGATCACTGGATTGTCTGGTCCACTGAGTTTGACAAGCCAGTCGATTAGTGTCCTAGTACAACCATCCAATTGCATATATCGATGCTCATGCTGTTAATCACTGGATTGTCTCGTCAACTGAGTTTGACAAGCCATTCGATTAATGTCCTAGTACAACATTCCAACTGTGTAGATCAATGCTCATGCTGTTGATCACTAGATTATCTGGTCTAGACTTGATAACTTACAGACCACTGCAATTTTGCTGGAATATTGCTGAGTGTGGTGTTAAACAACAATAAAACAAACAAACATCATGGTTGCTGCCACTTACTGGTGTCTATTCTAAGCCATGCAGACTCACAGAGTTCATTAGAGATTATAGCAATGATTTAGTGGAAGGTGATATGTGTTCATGTGCTGTCTGTCATCTGCACATCTGAAAAACAAATCATTATCATCTATTTTACTGTATAGTCTTGAACAGTTGAATAACCTTTGCACGTGCATGTATTGTGAGTGTGATTCTCTGACTGCCATCATTGTCATGTACGTGTCTGATAGACTCTAGGTGTTGAGTACCTGATGCACATAGCGACATCCACAGTGCGGCAAGCCAAGCATCTGAAGCACTCTGCAGAGTACAACATCGGCCGTGCCTACTTCCAGGGGTACGGGGTCCGGCGACAGTCTGATGAGGAAGCAGAGAGGTAGGGACTGCACCATCAAATATGAAAGATGCAAGTAAATGTTTGTGTTTTTTTTCTTTTTTGGGGGTTTGTCTATAAGCCTCACAGGTCAACCTGTTGTCTGGAATACATTATGTGCAGAGTTGAGGCCCTTTGTCCCAGAAACCTATGACTGGGTTTTAATCCTGGTTTGCCCTCATTATGTTGTGAGGTTTGTTAGCACCACACTCATGAGTTTCTCTGAAGTGGTAAACAATATCAGACCGGCATCACTTCAGGCATCCTACATGAGGCTGAACTTGGAATACTGATGAACATTTTATTATGTGTTACTTAGATTGTACTGGTATTTAGATGAAAGATTTTACACATCTTTAGGAACAATACTATTACGATGTGAGATAGCACTGTTATCATCCTGACAGGTGGTGGCTGCTGGCTGCTGATGATGGCAACCCTGCCGCCAGTGTCAAGGCACAGTCTGTCCTGGGCATGTTCTACTCCCGAGAGGACACCCTGGACCTCAAGAAGGCCTTCTTCTGGCACTCTGAGGCTTGTGGGAATGGCAGTCTGGAATCTCAAGGTGGTGCAGTTGTAAATATATTGATTCCCATATGAGTTATAGAGACACCCAGGTTGTTATGACTGGTATATGGAGATGATATTTTTGAAACTGAAAATTGTTTGCAGTTGTGAAATAGAAACATTTTGATAAATATAGAGTTTAAAATACACATCAATTGTTTCTTCTGCAGTGTCAGTGAAATATGAATGTGGGATATAGATACACCCCTTCTTTCACTTTCTAGCTCGGAAAAAAGGAAATGCTTTTTATTGATGGCTTGATTGATAACATTATAAATGTTCTATATTTAATCTTATCTGTTCCTTTCATCTGCTGCGGCTCCTACAGGTGCACTAGGCGTGATGTATGAGCATGGCGTTGGTGTCAAGTACCATCAGGATTCCGCCTACATCTGCTTAAAGGAGGCGTCTGACCGGGGCAACGTCTACGCAATGGGCAACCTCATCTCCCACTACTACCGCCGTAAACTCTACACTAAAGCAGCTGACCTCTCATCCAAGTATGACATACAAGATCTACTAACCTATAAACACAACTGTTAGACCATGGAAATAGGTCTTTAATTCAGATCTTGTGTTTTAAATATGGGAAAAGTAACATTGCACTGTCTGAAAACAACTGGTATGTTTCATCTATGTTTGTCTGGTAATTCACATAAATATGTTAAAGAATTCTGCATGACGTATACTTTTATATATATAGTGCTGTTGCCATGTTTCTATGTAATCAGAGTTAACTTCTCATGCAGTAGTTTTACTTTACCTTATTATTGCTGAAGTTACGTTGACTAAATATTAATGCCCAATTTTCAGAGTAGCCATGTTGGAGGATATACAACTTATCGCACAAGAGACGGAATGTCTGCCAGCTTTCATTGCTAAGGGCATTGCTCTGGCCAGTTTCTACCATGGCCGTTGTCTCCATGAGGGGCTCGGTGTCAAACAGAACAAACAACTAGCTCAGCAATACTACTCCAGGGTAAGACAGTATGGGTTTAAACACTGTAGTGCTACACCAATACACCTCCTT
>VKKT01000102.1:98986-111103 GCA_008038995.1 Haliotis laevigata
GAGTTGGTTGGAGACTTTGTTGATTGTGTGTCGTTATACCATGATGATGTGGAGTGTTCCTTACAATGTCATCACTGGTTTGTATGGTTCAGACAAGATTGTTTAACATTTAATCTCATGGTTATCACAAGTACCATTTGATTTCCTTTCTTTTAATTTTACACATGACAGATAGTCTCGGATATGATGATCCGTGCAGTGTAGATTTGAAACAAGACTAAGTTCTAGTAACGCTATCCTCTATAGCCGCTGACAAATAAAGATTGTATGGGTTTTTTAAACTGACTTAATTGATTGTGTGTCATGGTGATGCATTGGAAGAAATCGTTGCCTTTGCCTCCAGTCATTGGTTTGGCTGGTCCAGACTTGATTATCCACAGGTCAGGTGATGCGGCTACTCAGTCCCACAGTCCCTGAACCACACTATTTTCCCTACTGCCTAGCCCCCTCTGCAATGCTAAACCTTAAATGAAGCCTTCCTCAGATTTCTTCAGAATCTCTGGTCTCCCTTGGGCTCCTTTTCAGTTTCACGCCAAAGACCCGGGTTCGAATCGCCACATGGGTACAATGTGTGAAGCCTATTTCTGGTGTCCCCTGCCGTGATGTTGCTGGAATATTGCTAAAAGCAACGTAAAACCAAACTCAGTCTGTCAGTCAGTCCTTTTCAGCTGAATGGGTTTGCTAGTTACTACCAAAATTAAATTTAGAGACTTAAGTGTTAGTGTGGCCTAAACATGCTGCATAGGCTGATATTAGTGATAGTCATGAGGACATTTTGATTAAACCACCTCTCTGGATATGCTAGCCCTGCCTATTTTAATACTGTAGTTGTGGTAAGGTAACTAGTATTTACCACATACAGTGATGGTGGAGTCCCTCACCTAATTTGTTCAGTATGGAGTCCTTCTGTGTTGCTCAAACAACATAGAACCTTCATCTAACTTCCCACCTTGGTTGTCAGGTAGTGGTCAGTCGGTCCTGACATCGGATGTTTGTACAACCACCATCAGTATTTGTGAATCTGATGCTACTGTCCATGTTGGGTCAACACATTGCTGAAGTTGTGTGACCTGAATACAAGGTCAAGGTCATTCACCTTTGAAGTTAAACGTTTTGGATCTGGCCTTGTTCATATATGTTCATGTGATCTGAGCTATGAAATCCTCCTACATAGGAATCTTGGCATCATCAGGTCATTGTTTTCATATGGAGATTTGAATACATATTTCTCCACTTTAGATGGGGAAATGTTTTGTTTCCACTATGCACAAAACTGATTCTCATATTATTCTCATATTATGAAAGTGTAACTTAAGATAGAATGACATATCTGATTATCCTTATCAAAAGGTGAGTGGTATATATGTGAACCTATTTAGTTGTTATTCCATCCTGTTTCATATAATTAGACTAACATATAATCTCTGAAAAAGAACATATTTTACAGAAATTGTATTTCTTGAATTATAATAATATAATATCAAGTGAAAAGGAGCCCATAGACTTTCTTCATTTTCAGAAACTGTGGTAATCTAGACTTGCCACATACATGTATTCCAGACTTGCATGGGCTTTCTTGGATATATTTATTTCAGGGTCTGTGTGACAGACTGTCAACATGTAATGTATTAGGTGTCAAGTGATCAGTTAAGGTATGTTGTACTTTTTCACATCAGTCAAAATAGATGTAAATTTATAGGGACGCAATGGATGAATGAAGTCATGTAGCTTTGTTGCCATGGAAAAATTTACCTTGGTCATTTGTTACAGACAGAAGAGTTAAATCAGAGGAGGGGGGGACCTAAATTACATAATGACTATCTGTTGGGTAGGACACAGGAAAGAATTGAAAGAATTTCATTGTACAATATAGTGCTTATTTATCATTTTGTGGAGGGTTATGAAAAAAATGCACAAAGACACAGGTCATCAAGAAGTATTAAAACCATCAGGGGAGGGTTATTTTGTGTCCATTTCAGTCAAAAAATATCAGACCGTCCTGTAATAAATGACTGGTCCCTTAGTTTGGTTAGGTGTGCATGTCCTGTAAACATAGCTATTCCAAATGTCTTGTCAAGGTAACGCACTTGTCAGTGCACTTCTCAGTGGCAGTTTCAGCATACCTTGTTGCGCTGTATTTTGCAATTATCATGTTGTAAACACCGGTCTTCATGATAGAGGAGGAATTACTAGCAAAGACCTGTCACGATAACATTCTCCCACTATCTCACAAGTGTCTTTGTCTATAAGGAATACGATATGGCCCAGGCGATAACTCCAGATATGACCTAATTACTTCATCCTGCTGAGAACACAGGCTGTGTGGATGGATGTGACCGGTATTATGACACAGCCGTGGACCAAGACTGTAGGATTACTGCTGTATGAAGCAATAAACTTAGTCCAGTTGGTTTTCTCAATGACAGCAGCTGCCTGAATTAATCTTGAGAAATTATCTGATATCCTGCTCGAAGGTACCATATAGATTGACATTTAGTCCCAGACATACGGTGCTTAGTCCCTGAATATATATAATTTTGACAGTAACATATAAACCCATTTAAATTGAAAAGGAGCCCCAGGGAGATGGCAGATTCAGAACCTGAGGGAATCTAGACTTGCTTTATTTAGGGCATATTATTGCAGGGAGGGCCAGACATTTGGGAAAATAATGTGGTTCAGGGATATGCAGGTCTTATTTAAAATATATATCTACAAAAAGTGATAACAAGATCCAAAAGGAGTCGAGAACTATCCAGAGGTGAGGCATTCTAGACTTGGGTCTGACTTCTTAATGTATTCTCTTTGGTGTGGAAGACAGACTTGCTTCCAAACTTTCATTTGTTCTGGATATCATGTGTATAGTTATGAAGAAAAATGTTCATATCTTGAACAAGAAGAAATTTTAAGTGATATATCAATATATTATCTTGAGTGTCATATACCGGTTAGTTTAAAAGAATATGAAGCATGCAGCTTTCAGGAATGCATTTCCCTGTGCAACCTGTGCATGTATCCACTTGAGCAAGTTGGTGCAACCTGTGTAACAACTGGGACAAGTTGAAGGCGGAGGACCTCCTTGGCAATTGAACGTCTATATTTGTCAAAGTGACAATGATGTGAGCCCATGACTTTCTGAGATGTTTTAATCTGTGGAAACCTGAACTGTCCTGATAAGTAGGGTTTTACTCTACAGTGCAAGTGTACTAAGTGTAGTATGACAGTAACTGGGGAATGCCAACACTGATGGGTCTAATGTGACCAGATGGATTGCTCTGTGATGTAAAACTATGCATCTCTTTATGTCAAACATCGTTAAAGATAAGGTTGCTTTTTCAGTAGTCTGTCGTACAGACCCTGAAGCAAATATATCCATATATCCAAGAAAGCCCACGCAAGTCTAGAAAATGTGGCAAGTCTAGATTTCCTCAGCTGAAAATGAAGAAAGTCTCAGGGCTCCTTTTCATTATATCATATATTTTTTTACTATGAACTTTTTTCAATAAACTATGTATGTTCATTTCAGAGACTAGTTGTTAGTCTACCTTTTCAGCTGTAAGTGCAGTATATTCTAACTTTTGTTGCATTTGTAGTGTTGCTAGGCAATCTTTCCAGTGTCTCATTGAAGGTCAATCAGTCTTGTCATTAATTCCAAAACCCTGACATTTGGAAATCAATACCGTTAGACATTGATAGGTGACCATGCTCATCTGGAATACTGTAAGAAGCATGAAACTATGTTAATCATCAGCTTACTGTCTCAACAGGTTTTGTGTCGTGAATATTTCAAGCGGCATGAATATTTCAAAGTTCCGTGTAAAACGCTTCTAATGCTCTTTTGATATTATTGTAATAGAATCTCTGAGATCAATAAAATCAATGATATTTGTCATGAGATATCAATAGTGTGGACCCCAGACAAGATAACATATCACTTGCTGTTGTACTTGGCCTCAGTCTAAACATACCACACAAAGGTAGAAATATTACAGGTGAAGATCACAGGTTGAGTGGATGTTGGTGGTAAGAATCTCAGGTAGAGGGGACTTTGATGCGACAGGTATGATCCCTCATGTCTGAGGGTTTCATGACAAGCAGACTGTGATCATGACCAGACCTTCAAGCTTAACCTGCCATGCTGATCACATGTCAATATTTGTCTGTGGAATTATGAATCTAGAATGTTGCAGTAATGCCCTTGTTGCTAGTTTGTTGTTCAGGAACGGTTGAGTTCTGTAGTAAGTGATCATGGTTACAGAGTTAGTGTATGTTTTACTTAGTAAGTTACCATGGTTACAGCGCTTGTGTATGTATTCTGTAGCAAGTAATCATGGTTACAGAGCTTGTGTATGTATTCTGTAGTAAGTGATCATGGTTACAGGGCTTGGTTATGTTTTCTATAGTAAGTTGCCATGGTTACAGTGCTTGTGTATGTTTTACATAGTAAGTTACCATGGTTACAGAGGCTGTGTATGTATTCTGTAGTACGTTATGGTTGCATAGCTTGTGTATGTATTCTGTAGTGAGTTATCATGGTTACAGAATTTGCGTATGTATTCTGTAGTAAGTTGCCATGGTTACAGAGCTTGTGTATGTATTCTGTAGTGAGTTATCATGGTTACAGAGCTTGTGTATGTATTCTGTAGTAAGTTGCCATGGTTACATAGCTTGCATATGTATTCAATAGTATGTAATCATAGAAATGGAGCCTGTATATCAGGATATACTAGAGAACGTTTACTTGGGCATTTGGGGATTTGCCTTGTCTGGTGTACAGAGATCCAAATACAACCTGATGAATTGCTGTATTTATCAATATTTAACTCTCTGCATCCATTTTGGCCCTTGTATCACAATACTGTGATATTTTCCTGCAACCTATTCCTAGTATGTTGAAAAGTTAGGCTATGAAATAGTAAGATAAACTGTACTTGCCATAAGCTTTAAATTAAACATTAAAATTAATCGGTCCTCGGTTCAAACAAGGCATGGGGCTCTCTATAATTATTTGGATGCTTTTTGATAATGTTACTCACTCACTCACTCACTCCAACAGACCCAACCTCCATTCCACTTGTTGGAGGCTAACTTAAAGTCACTTTCCCTTTGCCTCACTCACTCTCTGCATGACCTTGAACATGTCTTCTCTTGTCTAGGATGTGTGATGTTATCTAGCCCTTCTGGGCCTTTGTTCTTTAAGATAGGCATCTCGGACAAATACTTGTATTTATTGAAACAAGGGCCTTAATACTCCTACAAACAATTTCTGTCAGAAGTTAAGCTTTTGTTGCAAGACAAAAGAGAAAAGGATGAACTCTCCAATGATCCTATTTCCTTAATGGAGTGAATTAGATCAGGTTGACCTGTTATCTCTGAATCAAATGGTTGAGCCAGTAGGGTTGTGTAGGGTTTATTGTCAATAACAAAACAAGCCAGTTCTTTCACCTCAGGCCAACTGATTCCCTCATCATTAAAAAAAATTTGGCTGCAACCATTGTCTGCCTTTAACACCATCAGATACTTATATAGTGTGACCTGACAACAACCCTCCTAGGTGGAACAAAAGGCGGAGGTGTTAACACCCAATCAGGGAATAAAATGGAATATAGCCCCAGGCTTGCGGCATTGGTTGCCATCAGGGGCAGCAGTGAGGGTCTCGAGCCATGTCCCAAATCCCCATAAACACTAATTGAAGAAATTACCTTCACAGGAAGATATTCATTTTTAGTCTAGACCATTCCTCAGAGAGTCAGAGCTTGGATCTGGCATTTATCATTTGCTTGTTGACGACTTGGGTGGTGCGCTGATGGTACCAATATGGGCGCTCAGATTCTTGCATAGAGCATTGTGATTGTGGATTAGCAGTGACTTCACATCCATAGAACATGTCATTGATATGGAACGTCCAATAGTTGGATCACGTCTGAGTGTCAATTGTAATAATGACATTGATACTGTTGTTTGGTAATGGTAACTGTTCAGTAGTGCATACAAAAGACTAAAGTGGAAATAAAGTTGCCATATTTAACATATATCTATATGTACTAAATATAATTACGGGGTGAAAATAACTTTAAAATTGCTGGTGCACTCCGGTACAGTGGCACATGTAAATTCACTTGCCCTGATTATTTTCCCACTATACCAACCGTTTTCTTGTTGATTTTTTAAATAAACAACATAATAAACATTGGAAAGTCAACTGGACACCGGTACAGTGTGATATTAAATTGCTTGCCCGACTGGACTTGGTCGTCGGGCAATGGGTTATTTCCACCCCTGTAATTCACATAGGACTAAGATTATTCCAACTATTAATTTCAGAGCGTAGGCAAATCTGGACTTATTAAATTTGTTGCAGTTAGGCTTTTTTTCTTAAATGTAGTCTACGATTTGTTGTTTGTTCCCTTTAATGCTGAGTCGGTGAGGTGGGGTAGCCTAGTGGTTCGTGGGGTTCGCTTCCCCGCATGGGTACAATATGTGAAGCCAATTTGTGGTCTTCCCTACCTCGATATTGCTGGAATATTGCTAAAGGTGTCGTCAAACTAAACTCACTCATTTAATGCTTAGTCAAGTACATGTGCATCAATAAGAGGGATGTCAAATAGTGATTTAGAATGCGACTTGAAATAGTTAACTTTTACTGAAATGATTCAGTCAGTTCTGAACTGCTGACATTCAGTTTTCATCAGGCTACATTAAGTGTGTTTTTTCTCTATATTGAAATGTCAGGGGTGGAAATAACCCATTGCCCGACGCCCGAGTCCAGTGTTTTTTTCTGTTGGCCAAGCAAATTTGTATATCACACTGTACCTGTCTCCAGTTGACTTTCCAATATTAAATATGTTGTTTATTTAAAAAATCAACAAGAAAACGGACGGTATAGTGGAAAAATTATCAGGGCCAGTGATTTTACATGTGCCAGTGTACCGGAGTACACTAGCAATTTTCAAGTTATTTCCATCCCTGAATGCTGTAACCTAGTATATAGCAAGAGTGACAACGGTTTAAGAATCCATACTGAAACGTCGCATCATATGTAATAAAGAAGTTGTTATCCAAAAAGAATCTTACTTTCTTATTACTCACCAACTTCTAAAATGCCAATCAAACAGATCATGTTATGGTGGTGTAATGACTAATTAACTAATAGTTACTAAATGTACCAGATTATTTCTATAAATTGGAATATGTTAAATCAATTCACATGACATGTCTGTATTTTCAAAAATTTAGATGGCATGTGGTATATTTGCAGTAATATGCTGAATAATTAATTAAATTTGCATTTTTAATCTGTTTTTATTAGAAAGAATTTGGAATTTTTTCTGAAAATCGATTTTATTCAGTTACAATTTGAGACTTGCTTTGTATGTTACCATGGTTACATATGAGCTCTTCGGCATGTTTTGTAAACCCTGGTTAGGTATCAGATGCTAAAAGTACAATGACAGCCTGTCTAGAAGTATCTGATAACACTGATTGGGAAGGTTTTCATCAACTCTACAGTTTTCAAATGCCAACATTTGTCATTAATACAGTACAAGCTATACATATACAATATGCAGCAATGACAGTGAGGTTTATGCTGAGGGAGCTGTCGGGATTCCAGTGTCAGACTATCTTATTACCAAGCATGTGAACAAACATGACAGATCTCATGTGTATACACATGCTCTCATTGATCCGAGTGAAAGGCTAGGCATGGCTGCACAGTAGCGGTGGATCTACCAGCTGATCGACTTGTCGCCATTGTTATGTGTTGATCACACAACCTGCTGATCCTGCTAATTACAGGTAGGGAGTGACAGGTTTGCCTTATCAGAAGTATTTACCTGTGTGACAGGTCAGGTGAGCCAACAGTTAGAGGGATTTCACAAGTTCGATTCAAAGGTGATAAGCATATTTTAGAATGTTCATGTTTAGTAGATGCTCTTTGCATTTTAGAGAGCAAGTATTTCTATTTCTATTTTCTATTACATTGTTTTCTGTGTAGTGCCTCGTGTGTGTGTGTGTGTGTGTGTATATCAACCTGATATTCACTACATTTACCTAATGAAGGAGCAAGCATACACTCTGAAACACCGTGATATTCACTAAAAGAAGTTGGCATCACTAAATCTTGCTTTTCTAAAGTATTTCATGTTTATCTTAAATTCTGAGTCCCATACAACAAAGAACAAATGTGGAAGGTGTTGAGGTGTCATGAATTGAAAACAAGATGATTGCAAAAGGACCATTTTAGCAGTACTGTCACCTTTTTATTATCTGCTTGAAGTTTCCTTGTTTTGGTTTCTTTTCTGAGTATGATGGACACCATTTTGAAAACTTTCCCTTCATCTTCAGCATCCCTGATATCTTGATGGCTAGGTCACACAGTCATAGCCAATAAATTCTATTAGACCTTGCCCTTCACCATGATTTCAACAGATTGGCTATATTAGCTGAGCTGACTTGACCAAATGAAATTTCACTAGACTTGGGCTTCTTACTTAAGTAAAATTCACCGACTGAGGTCTTTGTACAGATCCTAGTCACATATTACAGGCAGCACATGCTAAGAACCCGGACCTCTGAACAATGTTAAACACTGGATGTTACTGACATAGGCAATGTTTTTACCTGATAGCTGAAACCACCCATACATAATTGTCTGTGTCAGCAATCGGGAAAGCTGAAACCAAGAAGCTCTCATTTGTGTTGGGATAGAGATTGGACAGGGTTGATTAATTCCTTACTGAAAAATGATGCTGTTCATTCTCTTACCCAGTGGAAAAGTTTGGCCATCACTCCTAACTTATTGTCTGTGTCTGCTGGCAATTTCTGAGGATATGATGGAGGGCAAGGTTGTAATTGATGTCTGGCTCTGGCAGGGAGGCCCAGTAATGGGTGTGTGGTTATGAACAGAACTACTAAATTAAGAAAGGAAATGTTCAAATTCATGTTTAACTGCTTTGGGCAAGTTTGAAATCACCATGGAAGGGATATAGTGTCATTAGTGGCAATGGCAAATGTAGGTATGTGTCTTTTAACACACTGGTGTTGGAAGGAGCAGGTCTTGACACACATGTGATGACATGGGAATGTAGACCTTGGTCCTCCTTCAGTGAGAATCCCTGTCAAACAGTTTGATCAGTACCCAACCTGCCACCTAGCCAGATAGGCAGGACAAGCTCACACATTTCACCAACACCTGGCATGCCTTGTCTCACCAGGCTTAGTGGGATTAACTTGATACTGATTCATGAGCATGGCTTTTTGAAGTTGTTGCTTCTTTTGTCTCTGGTGCTGTTCCTCATCTGTGATAGACTAAATATATTACCCATTAGGTGTTGAGATCATTCATTATCTTTGGTGATCAATTCTACTCTAGTCTTCATCATTCTACCTCAAAACGTCACATACTTTACCCGATTTAAGGACTTTTTATTGAAAAATTTACATTTAAAAAAATACATGTTTTTTTCAGCTTTTTAATAGTATTTTTTATTTAAGGAACAATCTAGTCTCTCATTGAACAGAATTGAATAAACTTCAATGAACCAGACACTTTCGTGGTTCAGGGTACAAGCATTATGTATGATGTATATGTATCTATACATATGCATGTTGGATAAAATACACATGTTCATACAAAATAGAACAAGTGATAATACTTGTGTTTCCCTCATACCAAACTTTACCATGAAACAAAGATGTCCTGAACGACCCCAATCAGTCTGTCTCAGTCCGTGAACCACATTAATTTCTATACTGCCAAGCACTATCTGCAGTGCTAAAGCCCTAAATAAAACAAGTCTAGATTTCCTCAGGTTCAGAATCTCTGGTCTCACTAGGGCTCCTTTTCAATTTAAATGGGCTTGTTTGTTACTATCAAAATTATATATATTCCGGGACTAAGCATTAGTCAAGACCCCAATGAAGTCTAGATTTCATCAGATTCTGAAAATAATAAGAGATTTTCTGGACTTCTTGCGGTTATATACTGAAAGAAAAACTCCCAAACACTCTGCCAGAGACTAACTGTTAGTCAATCACCAAGCTGAAAATGTAACACCTAACATCATTTGGTGGCTTTATTTATGTCAACATAAACCAAGTTATCTCCAGCTATTCGGCTGTGAATGTTACACCACTGTGTAGGATTGGAGGATTATGGGGGATGGGTTGTAGCTTTGCCAGAGTCTAGTTACCGGACTTGTGTAAGATAATCTATTGAACGTGTCATGTTACAAGGTTTAGCTTCACGGTGTTCAGGTTACAAACATAGAAAGAGACGTTTTCAAATAAACAATCACTGTTAAAGACCTGTTGGAGATAAGCCTTTCTGAGAGATGGGTAGTTGGCGTTATTTTCGTCAGTTATCTCGTGAAGGTAAGATGTTATAGCGTTTCCTGATCTAATTCTTTCCGAATGTTCCAACAACTGTGTATATTGTTGATAAAAACATTTAGTAAGGAGTGAAATGATGGGTTGATTGGTGAGTTGAGTGACATTATGTCTTATTTCTTACATGAGAAGCATACATTGCAGGGATGGAAATATTTTTAAGATTGCTAGTGTACTCCGGTACAGTGGCACATGTAAAATCACTTGCCCTGATAATTTGTCCACTATACGGGCCGATTGTCTTGTTGATTTTTAAAATAAACAACATTATTAACATTGGAAAGTCAACTGGACACCGGTACAGTGTGATATACAAATTTTCTTGCCCGACAGAAAAGAACACTGGACTGGGACATCGGGCAATGGGTTATTTCCACCCCTGCATTGTTGTTACGCATACAAATTGCTTAAAGGACGTATTGATCAATGGAATAACTGCATCTAAGAAACTTTTAATAAATGGAATAATAAAACTGTCTTACTACTAATAGCAGGTCCATCCCTAAAACATGTTCAATGTACAGATAGGGAGTTAAACATTAACCCATAGAAGTAACTTTCACATTGTAAGTGTTCATCGGTCTGTGAACGTTCTTAGCGTGAGTGCTGCGGCCATTGAACAAGTTACAATGTTCATGGACCGATGGCCCCATAGGAATGTGGAACTAAGCTGTCAGGTTTCAATTCTTTGACAAACTGTAGTCCCATAAAAACTGTATGAATAATGTATTGTCGGTTTTACTGTCATGTGAAAGATATGGAAAAATAAGAAATATGAGCTTCGCATTAAAAGATTATGTGGTACAAAATATTTGTGAGTTATTCAGCTTTTCAGTAACTGACTGCAAGAAAATAAGTTGTCAGAAGTCCAAAGACTTTTCGGTTTTAGATTCATTCAGAACAATTTCAATCTTTCTATAAACTCAGCGTCTATCTGATAAGTAGCTGCTGTACGCTTAGCTGGTTCTGGGAATGTAATGATACTTCAATACACCAATGCATTGTAAATTTTCATGCTGCAATAGGATAGATGATATGCTTCTGTTTATATTGATACGACCTGTGAAGATCAGAGATAGAATTGGTCTTCAGCAACCCATGCTTGTCGTAAAAGGTGAATAACGGGATTGGGTGGTCAGGCTCACTGACTTGGTTGACATCGTGTCCCAATTGCGTTGATCGATGCTCGTGATGTTGATCATTGGATTGTCTGGTCCAGACTCAATTTACGGACCGTTGCCATATAGCTGCTCAGTGCGGCGTTGAACAACGAACCATTCATATTGATACAAGACAGTACATTGACTCTCCAGTGTTTTGTTAGTCAAATATTGCAAATGTGCTTTAATTAGTTTTGAATTCATTACTAAGTATAGTCCCTGTGAACATGTATCTACAGCTACCTTTTCCTTCCTATTGAAACTGCTCTGAGATGTTAACAGTCAAGAGGTTTTCACATTGAATTGACGGATTTACGCATATCACATATTCTTTTGTGACATGTATTGTGAATTTGATATATTATCTCACCTCTAGCTGATTGTATGGTGTTTTGATCGTGGTGGAATAGGGTTTAACGTTGTGCTTGAGAATATTTCGCTCATATTGCGACGTGCATGCATGTGTGTGTGTGTGTGTATGTGCGGCTGCTTGTACTATCCCAGACTGAAGCTGGTTTAATAGTGCTAGCCAACTGAGATACCATGCTGCAGTGAAGCATGAATACCC
>VKKT01000102.1:165927-179606 GCA_008038995.1 Haliotis laevigata
TTGGGATTGATTCCCCATGTGGGTACAGTGTGTGAAGCCCATTTTTGGTGTCCCCCACCGTGGTATTGTTGGAATATTGCTGAAAGCAGCGTAAAACTAAACTCGCTCACTCACACTATTTTATTTCTTTAGGGAAATCCAAATATTGGAACAGAAAATAGACTAAAGATGTAAATTTTACCTTTCCATAATTGCTTGTTTCAAGAGTACACTTTCGTGAGAGCTTGGTCATGATATGACTGGAACCTTGGTTGAATATTTAAGACTGTTGCATAAACAAAAATTAATTCACTTACTGTTATGATTATTGCACTAATAACTATAACTAGCTAATTGTATCCACTAGCTAATTGTATCCAAACTCATTTCAAAATCTGTAACTTAAACATACACCATACTGCTCTCTCTCTCTCATTTCTAATATGATAGTATGATGGTGATGATACATAGGGGGGGTGGGGTGGCCTACCAGTTAAAGTGTTCGCTCATTATGCTGAATACCTGGGTTCGATTTCCCACATGGGTACTATGTGTGAAGCCCATTTCTGGTGTCCCCTGCCATCATATTGCTGTAATATTGCTAAAAGCGGCGTAAAACCATACTCACAATGTAGCCAAGTGGTTAAGGCGTTCACTTGTCATGCCAAACACATGGGTTCAATTCTCCACATGGTACATTGTGTGAACATTTTATGGTGTCCCTCACCATGATACTGCTGAAATATTACTAAAAGCTGTGTAAAACCATACACAGTCACTACATAGTAAAGGTTTTGGATTAAGACACAGTCATAATATGATGACGATGTTTTTGAAGCAGAACTTAAATCTATCATATGGCATTGAAATAAACTAATTTTCTTGTCATCTGTCAGAGTTTCTATCACAAGATCCAAAGATGTGCCACCATTTGGTCCACCCATACCTGAAAATGCTTCATTTACAAAATCAGCTGAATTTGTCGACTTCCTGCTTGCAAAAGGTTTGTGCTTCAATACATTAACAAAAAGGATAAATACAACCCTCCTTGGTATGATAACATTTAATATCAGTCTAAAAGGAGACAATCCTTGAAATTGAAGAATCCATTTTGCCATTTAACTGTTACTCCTTCAAGTGGAGAACATGATATTTGCATACAGGGCTTAATCTGCAAGAAGGCAATATATATATATATGCTTGCATTTTTACACAAGAGACATTGAAATAGTTATTTTAATCAGAATTTCCTGTTCTGTTGGTTTCAGTGATAAATGCAGAGAATGCAGCACACAAGTCTGACAAGTTCCGAGTGATGGCGTCACGCACACGCCAGGAGTACTTGAAGGACCTTGCAGCAAACTACAGCTCAGCAAATTCTTTAGACTCAGGATCCAAGCTGAGTAAGTGTTGCTCATTCAAAAACATTATGATAAAACTTTTAATGTGTTTTCAAATTAAGTCAAAGCCAGATAATAAACACTGTCCATTTACTTTAGGAATTAATTTGGAGTAGCAAGGCAGTTTAAGATCTCCTTAGTGCTTCTTTTGAATATTTGAATTTTTCCCCAGGTAAGTTTGCGCTCGGCAGTGGACGGAAGAAGGAGAGAAGCAAGCAGAAAGTGGTTCCTGATCTGTTTGCTAAGGGCGGCATTGTCTGGAATGTGCAGGTAAGTCACACTGACAGTCAGTGTACTGTGTCTTAGTAGGGTCTTCATGTGACAACTGCAGTGTGATTTCTCAGTGGGTCAACACAATATCATCGATATCAGTGTGGAACAAGTACGAAAAGATACACCTATAGATACCATGTCACACCACACCATACCACACCACACCACACCACACCACACCAGCACCAGCACCACACCACACCACACCCGCACTCACACCACACCACACCACACCACACCACAGCAGAGGGTGTGGGTTCGAATCTCAGATAAGACTCAACCCAATGAAAGTACTAGAATCTGTACTTTACTAAGAAAGTGTAATCCCAAATTTAACATATGTTATGAATGTGTCCTTGTTGGTGTTGTGCAGATCGAGGACTACAGCAACGCATCACAGGTAGAGTGCCTGTTGGCAATGGCGGCTGACACTGTGGTGCTGATGGAGGAGGGAAGCAAATACATCATCTTCACCATCCCCTGTGGCACCGTCATTGGCTGGACGTTACAGGGCTCCAGGTGAGTGATGGAACTGGCAACAGTAGAAATACCTTCCAGGAAGAAGACTTTATTTGGGATAATTAACTTCAAATGAAATGTTAGCGCAAGGGTAGATCACCTGATCAAAAGGGTCGGCAAATTGTGGCATTTTGCTGCTCATCGCCTGAGTAATATACTGTCAACTAAAGTCTTTCGTAAGGTTATATTTTGGAAAAATCAGATTTTCTTTTGTTTGGATTTATTTTTGTTGCGATTTTTTATGTCACACTTTATTTTGTTTTCAGTTTACGTCTGTACTTCAACCAAGGAGAGTTCGTTCTTCTTCGACCAATCAGTGGCGAGCGGGAGGAGATGGATGAAATAATCAGTCGTCTGTCGGCCATTACACAGGGGTCAGAGGTAGGTCATGTGACTTCTTCAATTACACAAGTATGCGTACTCATATCCTTATCAGGTGTCACTGAAAATGCTTTTGTCCATAGCAGAAGTAGTATATAGACAAGTAGCATATATCTTTTAAGCAACTACCCAGCGGGGATTTCAGGTGGAATATGGCTCAAGGGTATAAGCATCATTCACATTCAATTTCCTACAGTGTACAATATATAATGTCCATTCAGAAAGCCCCTAGATATCTTGTAGCTTGAGTACTGCTCAAAGTTATTAATATCTGGGTTAGAATAAACCTGTGACAGTTTAGTGTTTTTGTTTGTTTGTTTGTTAGTTTGTTGTTTAATACCACACTCAGCAGGATTCCAGCTATATGGCAGCGGTCTGTAAATAACTGAATCTAGACCACACAATCCAGTGATCAATAGAATGAGCATCGATCTACGCATTTGGTTACAATTACATGCGTCAGAGACTAGTGTGATGTGGTGACTTGGTTCATGCATGTTATCCTATCCCGACATTGTAGATCATTGGACTTGATGTTAATCACAGAATTATCTGGTCCAGACTCAATTATTTACAAACTGCCACCATACGGCTTCACTCACTCACTAACTGCCTTGTATCTGCAGACACTGGAGATCAACTTGCGTCGGAACGGCCTGGGTCAGCTCGGCTTCCACATCCAGTCCGAGGGCATTGTGACGGAGGTGGAGGAACATGGGTTTGCCTGGTCCGGTGGGCTCAGGAAAGGCAGCCGATTGGTTGAAATATGCAAAGTGGCCACAGCCACACTCACTCATGAACAGATCGTAGATCTACTCCGGACATCACAGCCTGTTAAGGTGGTTGTTGTGCCCCCTCTTGAAGATGGATCACCAAGGTGAGATAACTCTTGATGTCAATAAATTCTCAGATTCATAGATTGACATTATGTACAGCTATTTATCGATAAAATTTGAGAAAATCATTCAAAATGTTTTGTTCCTTGTTTTGAGGATTAAGTTTCAGTCAATAAACTCTGATATATTGTAAATAGATCGTAACAAAAAAGATGACATGTAAGCAAATCAACACAAATTTCAGGTTTAAGATTGAGAGTGCTACAGGATGAGTTTGAGAGCCGGGTTGACATTAGTTTTGTCGGTTACTATTCACAGAGGCTTCCTTACCCTCAACTCGCACTTCCATTATTCCTCCATGGGGGCTCTGAATGCCCTTATTCTCTCTGAGCGTGTTCACACTCAGAAAGAGACTAAGTACAACAGCCAGAGAAGCTCCCTAACACTGCCGTTACAGAAAAAGTCTAGGTACTCGTCATCCTCATTTCATCTCATTGCCACATCGCTCACAGCTTGTGCTAATGGATAACACACACCCCACCTTCAAAATGGAACAGTCCTTTTCTTCATTTTGGTGTTGATACATTGGATAGATAGGATATTTGGAATATTCTATTTCTACTAAAAGGGGATGATTGCTTATATCTTGCTTGCCCTGCTATTACATTAGTAGATGTTTGCCATGTTTTACTAGATTTAGTTACGTCTTTTCTTTCACCCGTCTGCCTCCCTGTCCTGCTTGTCACTTCACTTTTCATCCTTCATTTTCATTTGCCTTGCCGACGCCATCATCACCATTCACAGCTATTATCTGTGTTGTCATGGTGATTGAATGATGTTTCATGGATTGCTAATTTCTGCATGGTTTATTCAAACTGTTGGTTTTTTCTCTTACTTGGTGTGCAGGAGTTCTTCAAATTTGATTCAGTTGCATTTTGATTTTGAGGGTAGACTTTATTTCTTGTTTTGCTGATGTTCAAGTCCGACAAGCAGGGTGAAAACTTAAAACATTGTTTCAATGACTGTTATGTGCAATACCGAGATTTGATTTTTAAAGCTGTATGTGAGAAAACAGCCATTACCATCATGCTAATTCGCAAAACAAGAAAACAGATTCATCTGACTGATTCACTGAATGATTTATTTTCAGTTTCCTTGTTTTTGTTTTGTTGTTGATCAATATTTGTTTATAGGTACATGGGTTTGTCAAAATAAAAAAACTACCTTCACCTGAAGGAATGCTAGCACGTCCAAGAAAATGCTTACTTAAGGCTTTCTCTATCTCTGTGCTTTTAACGTGAAGCTAGATTTTTAAAGATAATATATGTGACTTTAAGTAGAAGAAACATGTAAATTGTAAAATGAAGGTTTAGGAAAGTAGCTTCATTTGTTCATATGTTTTAAGATGACTGAACATCTAGTCTGCATGATTAGATTTTACTTATTTTGAAGTGTCCCCATAGTGACTCTCCTTAGACCCCCAGTGTGACTCTGCATGTTGTCACGTCATCAATAGCATAGAATGAATAGATCATAAACAATTGTTTAACTGTTAATAAAAATTTAAGAATTAATTATTTTTTCTACAATTATCATAAGTGACACATAATGAGTTGTTATGGAAAGGGGCTTTGTTATAAATGATTGTTGGTTTTAACACAATTTTGTAATCGTGAATGATCTTTGCACTGTTTTAATGTTTTGAAGTTGATTATCCAATACGATTTGGTATCACCAAGGATGAAATGTTTTTGATTTACAGAGGAGGCGGCGACATGAAGACCCCATCTCCACGAAGTATCGCGGCATCACAACATTCGTCAGATTACGAACTGAACAATCGTTACCAGACTCACACATACACCGACTCGACACTGTCGTCTGGTCGAGGTTCAGATGATGGCCGATTGTCCCACTACAGTCAACCTCAGCAGGATGTATATGAGCCATATCGCACAAGGGGAGGCAACCCTGATGGTCACGTTAGCTCCGGGGACGAGTTACATTCTAGAAGTGGATCACATGATAGCTCAGATTATTCTCTCTCGGGTAAGTACTTAGTTGTGATGTGTTACAAGTGATCTTGAAACTGAAACACACAGGTCTGTCCACACAGAAATGAATTGTTAAGGCAGTATATGGCCACAAGGGTAGCGACTTGTAGCAGCAATGAAAATCATAACAACTTTGAGTTTTATGAAGTTCTTAACTCGCATCCAACTCATATCTCGTGAGATTCACACGCAACATTCCGCAACATGGATATGTCACGTGGAGAAGAAACACTAGCATTAATGGCAAGACTGTATCACAGTCACTGAAGAAAGAGCCTTAAACAATGGGTGTTTGTAACGGGATTCTCAAGTGAAACAATGTTCAGTTTCTCTACTGGCAACATCAAGTTTCGTCCGTCGTGTGTCTACCATGATTTCAACACAGACACAGGGATGTTTCTCTCAGGTTAACACAGAGCTAAGAGCTTGCAACTTGAAGTCGGAATTAGGACAAGTCCTGTGTCTTACAAATCCATGAAAGTGTTATGATTTGTTCTGTCATTGCAACTGTGTTGCAAACTACAAGTTTATACTACAAGTCACACCATGAGAATGCAGTGGTAGCAACAAGTAGCAGGCCCTAGAATTATTTTTAGTCTATTCACAAATGTTCATGATCTTGTCACTGTTGAATGTCTTGGAAGATGCTCGTCTCTGTGGTTAAACCTGGATTAATGCTTGAAATATCCAGGATTTGTTTCTTCAAACTGATATTCAAACTTGGCAAGTATATCAGAAACAAGTAACCTCTAAAACACTTACATCTAGTCTTATAGAAATAGTCCCATCCAGAAACTTCCTGAATGATCAAGCCCGCCACAGGGGCAGATAACTACAGTTCTAGCACAAAACCACTCTGGAAAGCTATACTTGCTGTCAACAGCTGTTCAAATCTGGCCACAACAAGACTTGATATATTTATCCCCCCGCTTACAAAGTAACGGGGATATATAGTGTTCCTTCTGTCCTCACGTCCATCTGTCCTTCCTTCCGTCCTTCCATCCCTAAACTTTGTCAGGAGTATATGTCTTAAATTTTACATGCTAGGTTCACCAAACTTAGTAATGGCCAACAAATGTGCCTTTAGCTATTCTCAGATTATCAGAATTTATTTATGTTTGCTGTTTTCATGAAAAACACCACTTAGTGCAAAATATGTTTGATGGTCCGGAGCATATCTGAAGCTATTCATGCTAGGTTCAATTATTACTGTAATCATTAAATGGCAAAATTATGTAACGAATGTATAAAGTTTGGTGGAGTCAAGGATAAAGTCTTGTGAGCAGCTGATCTTTGTCACATTATATATATCAATATCAGTCATTTCCATGTCCCAAAGTGGGAAGCGGGGTATGTGAACTGTGCTCACTTCTACACTTGTTTTACTTGTAGTTCAGTCAAATGGTTGATGCGAGTGATTGTATTCGAGTTACTTAGATCTTAGTCATCATATCAATCACAGGATTGTCTGATCCAGGGTTTGTTTAAATACCACCTCATATAGCCGGAATATCGTGTGGCATTAAACATCCAACAAACCAACGATACTGCCTGGGTTTGTGCCCAGGTTGAAGTGGTCCAGACAAAAAATTCGGATCTTGTTTATCAGGACATTTGCTTCCAGTGATACAAGATAGTCCTGAAAAGAATATTAGCATAAGATGATGCTTATGTCATCTATACGATAAACCTGTTCAGTAATCTTGATAACAGTTCAATAAATATGGAAATGAGATGACCTGGCAGGAACTATTTTTAGATAGGTGGTCCTATGAGTACTAAAAGATGGTTTAGGAAATTCACTCAATCATTGTATCTATCCACAGTTTCTTGAGTACTTTAGTGAGAGAACATGAATTATGTTTATAATAACACATGACATAGAAATTATTACCTAAGCATGTTTTCATTATGAATATATTGACAGAAGTGAGTGGTGTCACCAAGATGAACTCTACCAAACCAGCTATTGTTCCTATTGAATGTCAGTATATCCAGAGATTGCATTGAGTTACAAAAGTGTCAATATTTCATGCATCATGGAAGCTTTGTGGCAGTAGATCATGTGAATATGAAGGATCACAAAACATTTGGAAGCCATCAACAAACCGTTGATCAACAGAGACCAAGGGTGTTGCATGCACCATACTTAATAAATTAACACCCTATCAGCTTGTTTTTACTGTTTTAAAAACCTAATCCTTCTTGTTTATTGGCTTCTTGGCCTGTGCTGTTCGTTATTCTTACTCCCCACCTGGCCTCATCCAATTATGTACCAACCGTCTCTATGGTGTAGTGGTTAGAGCGGAAGGCCATCGGTTCGATACCAGCCGCTTCATACCCAAAGACTTTATGGTATGGTACTTGTTGGTCCCCGCCTGGCGCTCGGCATTAATGGGTACATCAAGGACTGGTCGGCTCGGNGTCAGTATAATGTGTCTGAGTGGGGTATTCATGCTTAACTGCGGCATGGTATCTCAGTGAGCTAGCCCAATAAAACCAAGCTTAAGTCTGGGCTAGTACAAGCACCCACACATACACACGCATGCACGTTGTCATATGAGCGAAATATTCTTAAGTATGACATTAAACCCCATGTCACCAATTATGTATCACTTGCTATTTAATGACATGCTGTTGTTATTGTTAATCTTTTGGTTGTAACATCATACAATGTATATATACTTCTCAACAATTGGTTGTAGTCACTTGTAGCTTGATAACAGCGTAAGAATCTACACTAAAGCATTGCTCTATGCAATAAACAAGAAATTGTTATCCATTAAGTCACATACTTTATTATTGTTACAATTTGTTTTCATGATATATGACTAGAAAAAAACATTAAGCTGAAAATTATCGTATTCATTGCCAAATGTTTGAAATTTTTTAGGTGCTTAATCCAAAACATCCACCCACACACATTCTTTGTGGCAATGTCCGTTCGAGCATAATACACTACTCAAAACAGACAAGGAACATTGTGGTCCTTTCATGTTACCATTGATAATCTGACACATTCTTCTCTTCTTTTGAGTAGCACATGTTTTCTTGGGATCATAATTCCAGCCATGCACAATTCTATGTTTTTTAACTCTTGGAACATTAATGTTGGTAACATTGCAACAGAATCATTTAATCATACTGCTCGACACCTCTCTATTACTGTCAGTGAAGTTTGGTATGAAGAACACATGTGAGTAATGGTGGGAAGAGCTCATTACCAAAGCATGACTAATGCTCCGACAGTAAAAGTGGTGTTTTATGTTATAGTGAGGAATGCTTGTGTTATAGTGAGGTATATTTATGCTATAGTGAGGTTTTTGATGTGAGGGTGCATTTTGTGCCCTGTTGGAAGTCTGCCTGTTTTGAGAATCACATCCAGTGTAACTACTTTCAGACTCATAGTATGTCTTGCATTCTGAGTTTGTTGTCGATCCTAGCACTGCAGTCATGAGTAAGTACGTCGGGTCATATGGGCAGGTTTTACAGTGGAGGGGAACTGGTTTACAGAGGACACACATACTATCCTATTCTTAAAGTATTCCACCAGTTAAGTTAATTTCTGAAATTGGAATTTTCTGAACTATGAGTATTTGATGTAATCTCTTTCTGAAAATTTCTACTTTGTGATGTTCCAAAAGTGCATATCTGCCGGTTTGTAACACATGGCTATTTATAACTTTTAAATTGTATCTCTATTTGAAAAGGATCATTGTTTCGATACCAGTATCGTCAGAGATTTATTCTTATGCCAGTTTGCAAAATATCCCTTTGGTAAATGACGTGATGGGTACCAACATGCAGGAGATGTTAGCAGGCTGCGGTCTAGTTGTGGAGGATGTAAAGTGTTTATATTGGATGTAGCATGTGGGGGATAAGCCTTGTGTTGATGTCGAGTCAGGACACATAGCTGTAGCGTGGTGCTGTATCCTTGTCCTTCACCCAGTCCGGCCTTTATTCTCTTCTTTCCTGTCCACTGTCTTCTTTGGTCACATCCTCGCAACCCCCTTTCCAAGATGACCCTAATACACTCCCCAGTAAACATCTATTTCCCAATGTGACCCCCAGCCTTTTACCCCACCACGAAAAGTACCCATCCCCCAAATACACCCCAATCTCTCCAGATGAAACCTCTCATGTTCCACAACCCAATGCCCTCAAGTCATAGATGCTTCCTACCCCACCCCCAAACCATCACCTTCCCCAGTTGAGCCCTACTCCACCCCAAAACCCTGCTTCACCCAGATGATCCCAACCTCTCCCAGAAACCCCCTTCTCCCCCAGAAGACCACTCTCACATTTCCATCTGTAACCCCAAACTCCCAAGACAACCCTCATCCCATCCCCACCCGAAAATCTCTGTTTCCCCCAAAGAACACCTATAGCAGGCCCATACAAACCATTATCCACCCCTCCCAATTGTGCAGATCGATGATCATGCTGTTTATCACTGGATTGTCTGGTCCAGGCTTGATTATATATAGACTGCTGCCATTATGGCTGGAATATTGCTGAGTGTGGTGTAAACCTAAACTCACTCACTCACTCACTCACTCACTCATTGTCCACCCCAAGCTCTTGTTAACACCCCACCTAGAATCTAGAACCCTTTCATTACAATGTCACTATCACAAAAATGTATGATATCTTCTTAACAACTTGTTACAGTTTCAAGTTTCTTACAGTGAACATTAAAAAACTGTTTTCATTTATGGACCAAAGTAATCCGGATAATTGTCAAGAAATCTCCTAAAGTGAATTTGTCATCTCCCACAACATAGCCAGTCACCTGCTTACACTAAGATGCCTGAGTTCAAATTTGATTTTACACACAAAAAATGTTAATGATGCATCACAGGCAAACAGCGTACACAGCAGTTCGCTGATAAATTGTATCAAGAGCAAATTTTGTCAGCAAATACTCTGTGATATTAATGTCATTGTAATGTTTGTGAATTGCTTGAGAAATTTAAGCAATTGCCTTATCCATCATACCAATGGAAGGCTATTCTGACAATTGATATCGGCAACTCTGCCTCTCTCCTCCCTCCCCCTCCCCCCCTCCCCCAACTGTACTCGGTGACAGGCGTTTACACGGCCATCATGCACTTCTGTTTCACCTTGAGCTCAGGAGAACTTCACCTGGTCACAGGTTGTTTCAAGGCTGGCACTGAGCCAGGAGACTATTTGGCAGAAATGTTATTCTCGTGGGATTTGAAAAGCTCAAGGCTTTGAGTGACGGCTCATTTTGATCACTTTCAAAGGCACATGCAAACTTTTTGATGTGTGCCTGTACATACCTGCATTGGCTACAACATGGGTTATTTATCTAGTATTGTGTTGACGGGGAGCTGAATGGGGACAGCAGGTTCGTGGGGATTTGCATTCAGGTAGGACAACTCTTCTCTCACTCATCAACAATGGGGGGAGACCTGTCAGGTGCAAATTGTTGTGAGCAGTGAAAGTAGGCATCACACAGGTAGGCATCGCACAGGTGGGCATGTTAAGTTCTAATGTTTTATCTGTTTGGATTCTTAAATGTTTTTGCTTAATTTTGCTTCATGAAATTGTGCATGTTGTCGTGATATGAACTGGTAGATTATATATTTTGACATCCTTGTACATGTATGACATTTATACTATGAACCAGCTTCAAGAAAAGATCAACTTATTTTAAAACGTCAGTTGGCAGAAAAAGGTCATTTTATTACTGTTGTAACGAATGAAAATATTAGGGAACTATCAAACATGGACACTGTGTGCCAGTGATTGTATTTGAAAGTCTTAAGCTTGCTAATGCAGCAGTGGAAATTGGCACTTGTCCCATAGACTTTGCCAAACTGCTCAAACGTGTGGTATCGTAAGAACTAGCCAAAATTTGCTTTTTTAAGGACTTAAAATTATAATTAGGACCAAAAATGTTAGTTCTCATTACTGTGAAATATAAATAGTGCAACCATTGTTATTTGGTTTGTTCACCTCATGTAACTGACATTGTTGAAGACAGATTCAGTGGTGTGTGACCTTCGAGAGACATGCAATCGGGCACTTTTCTTCTGTGGGAGCACAGGGCTGGGTTGTTCCCCTAACATGCCAGGAATGCAACATGTCGGCATCGAAGGCTTTCAATAATTTAGATGATTATCTGTACATTGGTCAGTCATGTGGGACGAGTTGATTGTTTACCTGAGTGAGTAGACTCATGATTAATTTACATGCAATAAATCAATATTATTTCTGTAACGTTCATGGGTTTTAAGGCAGTAGTGACATTCACTTGGTATTCGTGTCAATCATGTTTATCAATGTTTTGGAGCATTTTTAACTGTGTTGTTGTCGCTTCGTGACTGACTAGGATTAGAGGACTTCTAGAAAGGTAGGAATATGCTTTTCAAATGAAACATATCTTAATATTTATTCTGAGAACCGGTAGATTGGGTAGGGAACATGTATGAAGTCTTTGTTAGTATCTTTATGGTGTATCTTAAAACCTACACAGTTTCATTCACAACAAATGTTTTACTTTGTTATTCAATGACAAAATGACATACTGTAAAGCTTTAAATTTATATTTAAAAATAAATATCATCAGTGACTATGCAACTGAAGTTTTAGATTGCTGTTATCAGAGCCATAACATATATTTTTAGGGACTTATAATATAGAAAATAGGATCAACATGTACAAATAGTGTCACCTACTGTCAAACGCCTAAGTTCTCAATATGTCGCAATACGGGTACCTGAATCACGATATATTGCAATACAATTTATTTGCCAGTACAGAGCCCTAGAAGACACGTGCACATCATGGGTTTGTACTCACGCTCATGCTGGTGTATTTTTTAATTTAAATCAGGATTTATATAAATATGCTTAAATTTGACTTCAACTGTTCAAGTGTTAGTCAAAATTCCAAAATTGAAATAAAACAAAAATGTTAATTTGGTCATAATTTCGTACAATAGTTTGCTCATGGTGACTTGTGTTTCACTGAGAACAGTACCAGTAAAGAGGACAAGACATTCATTATAATTCTATATGATTCTCTGAATGCAATATAGAGATTCAGTGTTAAAATATCTCTGAAATTATGAAAATTATAACTTTGAAAAATACCAATTTTTAATGAATTAAGTTGTTTGCCCGCCATGGAGTGATTCTGAGATAAAGATTGTAAGGACTGTTCTCAACATAGCAAATTAAAAGTCATCTAAGGAGCACATCTTTGTTCCTCATAATGTGTTCCTGATTAAACTGACACTCAGTGATATGACTGATATTGTTTAGAACGGTGTTAAACTCGATTCACTGCCTTTCCATTTCTGATCCTAAACTTTATGTAATTTGATCAGCAGCTTTATGATCAGGTTTGTGTAACAGAATCTACTTAGTGTATAAGAAAGTCCTGTGTTCTTGATTCGTACTGGTGAAAGTTTCATATTGTTGAAAATTCTGGATCCCTTTTTAACAAAGCGATCTTAGTGCTAAGATGATGAAACTCTCATACGTTAACATAGACTGGCGACAGACATGGTATGGAGAAAGTTTTGTGAAACAGGCCGGTTTCTAGTCTTTAAGGTCTTCAGGTTATGTACCATGTCAATTTATTTGCAATTTGTTCTTAATCAAATACTCATTATGTGATTCAAATGCTCAGTCTGTGATTTGTGAATGTCAAACTCTTCCATTCATGCTGTAGGCTTTCCCATTGTTACATACAAGCTAAACTGAGATTAGAATGGAGAGGCAAACAGATACGATTCTGTAGGTAATTATTGACTGTGCTGGCCAGACCAGCTATTTGCTCTGCCACAGCAATGAGAGCTAGCGTAAGTGTTGACAGTTGATAGATTGAGTATAGAGGTGGCTGTGTCATTACCGCAGATGAGTTATCTAGCCGACGCCCTGGCTTAGGTCGGGCTGACTTTGGGACAGGTCATGTCAATTCTCTCTAATTGATTTATAGACACCATAAACTTGAGGTGAGGTTATACAAAAAGTATCACATTTTTCAGTGCTGGAATAGATTGCAGTGGTCTGTGATGGATTGTTCTAGGAGTAAGATTAAGATAAGTCATGGGAAGATTATGCTTGATTTAGGTGGATTATACTGCTGCTATGTATGGGGTCGAGTATGGTATAAGTGGAGTGCATTATGGTAGGTCTTGGGTGGATTATGCATGATGTGGGGTGGATTATGATATGTCTTGGGTGGAGTATGCATGATGTGGG
>VKKT01000102.1:270419-280601 GCA_008038995.1 Haliotis laevigata
CGCTGTGATGTTGCTGGAATATTGCTAAAAGCGGCGTAAAACCAAACTCACTCAGTCAGTCTAGGATGGGCATATAAACAACATTCCTGTGGCAACAGCTGACTTGTGACTGGAGTATTATCTAGGTTAACAGTTTCACTCTCTGTATAAATTAATGTGTGGAAATTATCTCTTCATTCAGACAAGATTCATTATTTTATGACAAAGTTACTGTATGGATAGGGAGGAGATTAAGAGATGGGTACTTTGATGGATGATTTTTGATTAAATATGATTGTCCTGCTTTGGTGTATGTACCCTATGCATGTCAGCAGATTTGGTTGATACAGTGTGTGACCTGGCTGATCATGTGTCCAGGTACAGTATGTGTTCATGATATTGACCATTGTTTGGTCTCTTCCTAACCTCAGTAATTACATGCTGCTGCCTTCACCATGTTTAGCATGTTTTGTGTGTGCAAGAATTATAACTGAAAACAACTAAGAAAATGTCTTTATCACAAAGTGCACATGGCTACTCTGTTGGTGTTGAGGGGCGGTGGGGTAGTCTTATGGTTAAAACGTTAGCTCGTCATGTCGAAGACCCGGGTTTGAATCCCCACATGGGTACAATGTATGAAGCCCATTTCTGGTGTCCCCCGCCGTGATGTTGCTGGAATATTGCTAAAGCAGCGTTAAGCCAAACTCAGTCAGTCAGTGTTGGTGTTGAAAGTTTTGGAACTGGAAAAGCTGCATTTCATTTACAGACAGGAGAATCTTTTACTTCCTCTCTGAGAATATCATGGGTCTGAAATACAGCACATATGTATATTTAAAATGCAAATTTTGTGAAACATATCCAAGGGATGATAATCTATTTCCATTTTTACAAATGAGTGGATTAAGAAACTTCTATTCTTGAAGCAAGACAGTAATGACTGACAGAAACTAAAACACACAAACTGTTCATGTTTCCTAATGAGCTGCTGTCTGAGATGAGTTAAGTGCTCGTGCCCTCTGTTGGCATGTGTTTGGGAAGTGTACTTCCCCTGTGTACACAGGGGCACACTTACCTTTCACAGAGGCCACAGTGTAATACTACTCAAACATACCCCAGTGTGTACACAGCTTCACACACAATAAGTAAATGTGGGACAAAAAATGGTGTTGTCATGATAGGAGTCTGCTGCCTGGGAAATCACTGTATTCTAGATGAGGGACTGTCTCAAACATTCATTGTCAATTAAATCTAGATTTCCCAGCCCATCTGCTTGTGAATGCAGTGAAGATTGATGATAGTTTTTCACCACATAATGACAAGACAATTCACCATTGTGACATTAAAATAACAGTATCCCATGTATAAGTTAATCAGATTCTGTATACATGTGAAAGGATGTTTGAACTTACCCTTAGTCTGTCATACAGACCCTGAAGCAAATATATCCAAAAAAGCCCACCCAAGTCTAGAAAATGTGCAAGTCTAGATTCTATGAAGAAAGTCTCATGGCTCCTTTTCATTACATTTTAGTTTTTTCACTTTGAACTGTTTTTTCTGTAAAATATGTTCATTTCAGAGACTAGTCGTTAGTCCACTTGAGGCTAAGTCATTAATCATGTACTGGGGTTTGGTCCAGGAAAACGAACAGGTATTCTAAGATATGCTAATGGACCTACACCACTCACCTGGCCAGTGTATTACCGGAGTTATCTCTGATCACGTCTAGGTTGACTTGTCAATACTTGAGATGATCCTTATATCATTATGTATATAGTTTGTGAGATAGTCTTATGCACAAACACAAACTGGTCCACAGTGATAGGGTAGTTGAGTCATTAAAGCGTTTTTGTTTGTGCCATAGTTCTGGGTTTTAGTCCTGTTATGCAATCTGATTCTGCCTGCCTGAACATGGATCTTGGCATAATCTTTCAGTAGATGTTAATGTTATCACAGTATTATCAGTCTAGGGCTTTGTACTAGTGGCTGCTCATGGGTGTATAATACCAGTTATAGCAGTGCCATGAAGGGTATATATTGTTTTATGCATATGTTTTGTCATAAAACCACCTATATCGTAAATAATATTTTTCATTCTGCCATTGTATGTATTTTGATTGGGTTGAGCTAAACTCGTGTTGTGTCACCTGATTCTCATTGATTCATAAACAACAGGAAGCTTTTTGCTTCATACCGGGGTGCAAGAGATTTATTGTCCCACTCAGAAATCTCCTTCCAGCCTGTTTTTTTCTGTGAATGTGGTAAGTGAAGGTGAACGTGGTAAGATATTCGTGTTTACTGTACTGACTTTAAAATATATGTTTAGGTTCCATGTCACTAGTCATTCTCAATCTTAATGACTGTCGTAATTGTATTTTATGGTGGGAGTAAAATAATTGTGTGGGTTTGATCGCATGGCAGGAATCAACTGGGTTAACGGTAATTGATCTATATGGTTTTAGTGCTGGGCAGGGCAAAACTTTTTATTATAGTGCATTGTTAAAATAATTATAATGCTTTGATAGCTTGCTCAGAGGAACCCTCTCGAGAGGCAGGTTTGGGATCTCTTTTAGGGAAGGCTTCTATGACTGCTTGGTGGGAGAATTTCTTGGGATCTCTTGACAGAAGGAGCTCTGTGGCTGCTTACTGTGAAGAAATCTTAGGATCTCTTGGTGGTAGAAGCTCTAACACTGGTTAATGGAAGGAATTTAGTAGACAGTAAAAGCTGTTTGATGCTGTGATCTCAGTGCTGATATTATTAGAAGTATCATGGGACCATATATACCTTATGATAGCTGTTTGCTGTAATGGCTTTCTGGCTCAGGAAGGAGTTGGTTGACACAAGTAATGGTGTTCCTTTTATTAGTTTTAACATGTTTAACCAGTTTATGTATGTGTCCAAAATCAGTGAATCCATCGGGGAAATCGTCACTTTCATCTTTGATGGACCCAGAGAATTAGCAATGTTGTTGATCAAAAGGTGTTTTTAAGGTAACAAATTGTTTGTTGACATGTAAGTTATTTTACATACTCAGCTGTTTTTAACATTATAGAATTACACTTGTTGTCATTAACATTGATTTAACAAGCCCATCTGACAAGTAGACATGACAGCCACTGCTTAATGTCTCTGCTTTCCATGCAACACACATGTGGTCAGCATGGCCTGCAGTTTGATTGTGATATTAATTACAACTCTTACCAAGTGACAGTGAACATGTGCTTGCTTGCCTGAGGCAATGGCTGTTACTGTCAGTTGGTATTCAAAGGAGATAATGGTAATAAATATCTTGAGAGAGTAGATATCTTGATAATAAAGTTGGACAAATAGAAATTGATTTTATTCCTTATTTTCATTGTGTAAATTCATATAAAGATTCTGCTATTGCTGAGATAAGTAAATTATTTCAAAATGTCTTTGGATAAATGATATATTTTAAAGTGACCACTTGATGTTGAGTAGACTTGCACAAGTCTCTAAGGTAACAATTAATAGGTTAAATGATAATTTCTAAAAAATAATAAATAGCAGACTGTGGTCTCTAGACTTACCTCTTAGATAAGGCTAGAATTACTATACATCCATGGGCTCAGCATTCAGTATAGACTAATGCTTAGTCTCTCTATATATATATATAATTTTGATAGTAACAAGCAAGCCCATTTAAATTGAAAAGGAGCCCTAGGGAGACCAGGGATTCTGAACCTGGGGAAATCTAGACTTGCTTTATTTAAGGCTTTAGCACTGCAGAGAGGGCTTGACAGTAGGGAAAATAATGTGGTTCAGGGACTGTGAGACAGACTAAATTCAGTACAGCCTTGAGCAAGGTTATATGTTGAGATGCTGGGAACTTTATACAAAACGATGTGATTGGTTTAATAAGAAATTTGTTACTCTAGACAATTTCACCCAAAGGATACGGATGACCAGTGTTTTATTGTAAAGTTGTTACAAGGGACAGTTTAGGTTTTAGTTTGTGTACTGTGATAGCCTCTGTGTGATGGAGTAGGTTGCTTGCACTGTCACATTCTGACACTCCGTAGTACAGTGTTGTGGAATCCTAAGAATTTGTCTTCCTTCATGAATTGAATGGCTTCTTTCTTAGCAGTTGAAGTGTATCCTATTTAGCACTGTCATAACTGTATGAGATTGCTGTTAATGCCCAGTAGTGTCTCATCAACAAACACTGACACCAGTATAACTGGTGTATATTAATGCTTATAACATTATCATGTCTAAAAGTGTTATATCTTATATCCTAATGTTCTCATCAGGGGATTTCTGTTTGTCAGAATCTCTTTTCTGTCACTTCCTTCGAGCAAAGTTATTTTTGCCAGTTCTTTTTGAACAAATTATTCATTTACTAAAATCCAAGCCTCTGGTTACAGGACATTTTGACTTTTGCAGTTATCTCCCCTTTTGACAAGTGGCTCTATTAGTCATTGACGGTTTATTGGATTATTTGTTGATGTTATGGACCAAATGAATATTTGGGACACATTTTGAGGTCAGAATTTACAGCAGTTAAACGACTCGACACGACACAACACGACACGACCTTGAGTTACCTCCCCATTTCTTGTTGATGGGTTGTGTTGTAAATCATTAGGTTGTTTGTTTCTACCCCTGGTCGTGGACCTGTGTTAATGTGTTGATGAGCTAGTGGCATTACCACACTGCAAGGGAGTAAGGCTGGTATTTCTATGGAAACTAAGCTCTTTATATACCTTTTTGCATGAGGCATTAATGCCCATTCACGTCAAATGATAAGATTGATCGTGTCCTGATTTGATGTGGGAAGGGACTGGGACTATCAAGACTGAGATAAGCCAAGAGGATTACGATAGTAGTTTCTGAAACATGAATGTATTTAAATGATTTTTTCAGTTTTGTTCTGAATGCTTCTTTTTTAGAATGATTGTAGGAAGTATATGATTTGTAAAGTTTTAAGGGTTCATGATTAGTAAACAAGTTATGTCACAGCTAGCATTCTTTGAATATGAAACAGTATATCCCATCCATAGTGTTGAACTAATTATTCTGTTGATAGCTTATGTGCAGTTTCTCCCATAACTTTCACTTTTCAAATATGAAACAGTCTGCAGCTTTCATTTTATTGATCTAACGATATTGTTTTACTAATCATGCACAGTTCCTTCCTTAGCTGACTCTTTCCAAATGTGAAACAGAATACCATTTCCTTAGTTCTGAATTATCAATACTGTTACATGATTTATGTACATGAACAATATTATATTAACTGTTGTTACCATGGTAACATGAAGGAATTAATAATAGATCCATATAACCATGTTATCCATAACAAATACATGTATACGCTCAAGCGGCTCAACAATAACATAGCAACAAATGACCTGCACAAAGTTTAACTGTCTTAAGATTAACATTATGTATTCAAAGTTTAACCAATGAGGACTAAGGTTTCAACACCAGGACTAATTGTAACAGTACTACCCACTGATTCATGGAACGTTAGGGGTGGTGGGGTAGCCTAGTGGTTAAAGCGTTCGCTCGTCAGGCGGAAGACCTGGGTTCGATTCCCCCCATGGGTACAATGTGTGAAGCCCATTTCTGGTTTCCTCTGCTGTGACATTGCTGGAATATTGCTAAAAGTGGCGCAAAACCATACTTACTCACTCATGCATGAAATGTTATGGACAGGCTCTTTGTGAGCCAAAAGAAAAACTCTATATGACCATGGTTGATTTGTTTAGGGAGATATTATATATATAGTCTTTGGAGAATTATCATCAGTTTTGAGGAAGTGCAACTGGATGCAAAATCTGCCTCAAACATATGTCGGGATTTGGTATGTTTTTATCTTGCTAGTACCCAAAACTAATCTTTGTGCTTAATGTACAATTTTGATCAGAACTGGATCAAAATGTTTTGTGGTTAAATGCATTTTCTTGCTATGTCTTTCTTTTGGTGGGCAAATTAAGACATTTACTGGAGACTGTAATGCATAATAATCTACCGGTAATGGTTATTGGTATCATGACTTTTGCAATTCAAAAGATATCCTTCCGTTAAATATCCTTCCGTTATCAACCAATAAACAATTAGCATAGTGGTTCACTTCTACATCCTGTCAAACCACTTGCACTGCCATAAGCTACTAAATTTCAAACAAATAAGTACACATCATGCAGTTTATCCTACCTTACAGTACAGGTTCCATTAGGAGGAGACAATCGTTGGCATGCGGGACCTCTCCGTATCTCTGACAATTATACTGTGTAAGTATGCTGGAGTATAACACTGGTATAGGATAGGAGGCCAGATAATACGATGTCACTTGATCCTCTGCCTGCCCTGCCCCCTTGACATGGCGAGCCTTGACTCACTGGGAATGTGTGGAATGATCCAGGCTAATAAATAAACAACCAGGTGGATGTTTGCAGGGCACCTGTTTTGAAACAATGGCCATTCTGGGTGACAGTTTGTTGATTAAATAGTAGAAGCGGGGCAGTTTGTTCGCTTGTAACTGAAGTTGGCTTTTTTCTTTTTGTGAACTTTTAGGTCCCCTCGGTGATATGTTATTTATAACACTCTTAATGTACCCGTAACTTACAAATATATATGATGTGAGTGTTCATATTGATATTTGCCTACAGTAAACTGTTTGTGCAAATTTTAATGTTTGTTTTTCTTTTCTTGAAAATGTGTACCTGTGAAATGTGTACCTGTATATGTGAAGAAAGCCATTAGCTTTTATGGGTGATTTATACTCAGGTAAGAAGTCATAAATCATTCAGCTCTTCATCATGACAAAACAAACTAACTATTTAAAAACAGGTATTCAAGTCCATGCATGACTGAGCAACTGTAATAGCATATTGTTCATATGACTTGTTCAGCTCCGCACACAAGAACAATGGCTTCTGTTGCTGTTGCAAGGCAAGTGACCAGGGGCACCTGCCATGTCACGCACAGTATGTCACAGTGTGTGTGCATAGTTCGGCCAAGCCTATTGTAGTCCGGGGGATGGTCAGACCAGATCTTTGATGTACCATGGTGGAAAGTAATTGACTGATTTAGCCTGTTTGGCCATAGGCTGGAGACCGATTGACTTGTTATTAGTTTGGTCCTTGTCGTCCCAGACTGACCACTTGATGCTGTGGGTTGTGAATGAGAATCCCGGCTGTCGAAGCAAGCATCATGTTTCTTGGCCATGATTCGGTTACAAGCTGATTATAATGTTTTGCACTCTATTATGTGCACATTTGTTTGTGAAGAGGCAATTGTGTTTATTTAAAAGGACGTTGGCGGATGTTTAAGGAGAAAAACTTTGTATCTTCTCTGTGAGAAAATTGCTTGGCTGGGAGTAAGAAGTCGTTTGTTTTCCATGGGTTCATATTTGATTACCTTCAAGCTGTACAAACTGGACTTACACAAGTCAAGTGGATGCCCAATCTCCCCCCAATTTGGATCAGTCTATGTTGATTGTTTTGTGAACTGTTTTAGACCTGTGGATTAATTCATTTTGGCTGGAGGGTGCACAGGTAACCTGTTGCTTGAGTGGACATAGGTATAGGGGCAGGTCAACTGTGGGAGTTGGAGGGTTGAGTGATGTATACCGTGGCTTGTGTCATCCATAGTAGCCCGCCTTCATAGCCCTCCCTCCAAGTAGAGAGAGCTAGCCACAAGAGGGCGGTAGGGGACATCTGGGCATTGTCCTACACCCCCAAATTGTTTGTTCAAACTTCATCATCAGTGAGCAGCCATACTTGTTAGGAACTAGCAGCGTCTCTGGACGTAATCAGGGCACAAGAAGTGGACAAAATATTGGATTTAACTACTATATTCCTTGGACTTATTCTTGAACCTTATTTGTGAGACAGCTGGATCTTTGGAGGTAGAATGGAGAGAAAGAGGTAGGTGATCTTGTGTAATGATTTGTAGTGGATGTCTTATGTATAAACACTGTTCGGGACGGATCATAGCACAGGAATGTTAGTTATGTAACATTGATCTGCAGGTTCAGGCAATGGGAATGTGTCATTGATCGTATCTGTCGACTTGGGTTAAATACCAAGGTTTCAGCTAAACAGAAACAAGGGCACCTGCTTGTACACATAGATACAACTGCAGTCACATTCTCAAGACTATTGTCATGCATACTTGTTTCTTCTTCTCTGGGAAGTGTAAGGTACTGGAGCTCAGGTTAATTTTGTCACGGTAAATTTTGCAGAACATGATTTGAGAATTAACAGGAGATAATAACTTTAGATTTTAAACTTTGGTCTTGTTTGATGGTCCCTACCCAGTCTTGTAATGTGTCAGTAGGATTAATACAGATTACTTAGTTTGGGCTTTAAGTTTTATGTATGCATGAGTGTAGGGAATGTGTTAACATAGAACTTGAATGTCTTTGAGGAGACTATGAATGGATGAAAAAAGTAAGGTTAAGACTACCCTGTCCAGTTGCCTAAAAATATATAGGAAGAGTTAATTAAGTTTGGCAATCTTTTCCAAGTAAGCCTTGGAAGTAACTGTTGCCATGGTTACTATTCCAATAAACTATTCAAAGTATTGGTTCATTTCGAAGTGGTAATGTGTCATATATTTTGTTAAAATTAGGGCTGCAATGAATGCACTATGAGGAAAATATGATACATTTCAAGAATATAGGCTAATGAATATGAATATTTATTCCTGAATACTTTAAGTTAGATAGATTAAATATGAATTTGCGTAAGTTGAAACATTTCGATGATATGATTTTTATGAGGTGAAAAATCGATACATTGCGACAGTGATGTTTATAGCCTAAGGGACCTTGGCAAAGTGACAGTGGTTATGTTACTGTATGGCTTGTATATATTCCATTTTGAGTATCACGCTGTGATAAATATCAGACTAGGTCCAGTGAAAATCACACTTTTAAAAAATATTCATAAATATTCAACTCTAGTGATCATGATCAATTCACCTAATATGCGTAAAATGCTAGTAAAAAGTATCAATAATTTTGTTGGTGCCGTGTAAGGCATGAGTGTTCTGTTCCCATCTTTCTAAAACTGAGGATCCATGATGAGGCATGTATCATAAATGTGTTGTTCCTTCAAACCCCTGCTATTTTCACCTGTAGCCTGTAACAACAGACTGTCAGTTGTCAAGTACAGAAAAGCCAGGACTGTCACTGAAGAGTCAGTATATTGACATATTGATAAATTCTTCTCCACACATACTGTGTTGATGATATCATTTTCCTGCAAATTGATTGCCAAGCTTTGTCGATTGACAGAAATAGGGCATGGTGATATTGATAATTTGAGTAAGTGTCTGTGAGGACATGTAGATAAAACATGATAAACATGGTTAAATTAATTATAAACCAAGGGCTTAGTGCTGAATTTCTAATCCAGAGTTAGTGTTGGGGAGTGATATATATTGATCTGTACGTCCCAGTATAATTCCCTGGGCAGTAATTGATCTATCAAGAGACGAACCTGTTTTACGAGCTGATCCATAAGACTGCCATGAGATGGCTTCTATTAAGGTCAAGTCTGAGGTTAGACTAACATATGGTCTATGAAATCTTTTACATCACAATACATTTCTCTCCTGAAGAATTGTTTACCTACAGTTGTTTAGAGCTGGCTAAACTTACTGTATTAAAATATAGATTGGTTTTGTTTACATAAACTAGATATAGACCACAGTGTGGTGTAGGAGTTTGGGCAAGAATTTGCATTTTCAGTCTTCAGGAGTTTACACTACTGACAGTAATGTCATTGCATGGAGGGAAAGTGTGTGACAATAATTACAGCTAGCCTATGACATACGTTCTATCTAACGTTCAACTAAAATCAATGAGTACCCGAGGTTTTCAATGGAAATATTGTGCCCTATTTGCAGTGTTCACTAGGGCTGTAACGAATACACTATGTGGCGAATATGATACGTATCATGAATATTAGCTAACGAATACGAATAATTATTCACAAATACAATATTGTAGTAAGTGATTGATGCACAATATGGAACGCCCATGTTGACAGTTTTGAGTTGTCTCAGCAATAACCAGCAATCTCATGACACTCAAATTTGGTATGTAATAGTTATAGTCAACACTACCACATGCAGTCTTGGCAAACTAACATGACTTGCGCTACCGCAATGCTAGTACATATTCAATCCTTGCATATCTCACTTTCCAAAAGTACACAAGGGTTCAA
>VKKT01000102.1:342475-352890 GCA_008038995.1 Haliotis laevigata
ACGTCATCACACACCTCAGACAGAACACCCTGACATGTTGCACACCAACATCATCACACATCTCAGACAGAGCACCCTGACATGTTGCACAACGTCATCACAACACCCTTTCATGTTACACATTATTACCACTTTACTATTTCAACCATCATTACAGCCCAAGTGAAACACCCCTGACAAGTTGCATGTGGTTGCACAATTTCTCCTTACCACAATGACCTAGTTCCCAGATGGAACAGCCTGACAGGTTGTACATGAATGCATGTATGTCCACTCCACAATAATCACCATCATCATACAGCTCGTGGATCGAACACCTGTGACATGTTGCATCAGGACACACCTGAGCGGGCTTAATGGCTAGTAGAACATGATGGAAGAATCACAACATAGATTTCAGGATGCAGTTTTCACATTCATATTTATCAACATTCTTACTGCACTTTGTGAGATATTGTTAGCTTCTGATCACATCTCATCTCTAAGGACAACATAGTTGTCATACTTCACACGTTAGCCAGCACATGAAAATATTTTTCAAACATCATGTTCCAAGCAATAATCTGATAGTTTTACCGTAACAAATTGCATACAGCTCACTCCACATCACAATCAGATCAAACCTCTCCCGAACTGACCAGACCATGCTGTGGATTGAGATGATGTTTGACAAGAGGTAAACCTTATTAATCCAAGTCCTACTAACCCAAAGTTTGAAATAACGTTCAAGTTGCTTTGACACTTTTGTCCTCCATTAACTAAAATTCAAACCACATTCAACATATACTATAGAACTGCAATACTCTCTCTGTAGACACTTTAGGCCGGAAGATTGTTCCTGCACAGACAAGCAGGTTTGGGAAGGCTTTGCTGCGCTGGTTGAAGGAAGGGAGGCGAGGTCTTCCTTCAGCCAGAGCTGCAGTGTGGTGACTGGCTGCTTTTGCTTGTAAGAAACTGTAGCACTGTCATTGAAAAATGTGTACAACAGGGAACTGCAAGATAAATTTAGGAAAGCCACTTCCATATCAAGATGGAAATTACTCGTCCTGGGAGTTCAAAAATCTTGGCGAGAAGGAATCTAAGTGGTGGATAATTTAATTAAATCCTTGAAATTCTGTTAGATTTTGGACTAATGTGAAGTTGATTTGGTATCACATTTTGTTTTCCTTTAGCTTGTTTTGTCTTTAGAAAAGAAAGGAATTAGGTTAGGTGAGAGAAATGATATCCACTTCGATAATTGCTGATTGTTTTAATAGTATTTCTTTTTGGCATCATATTACAACAGTTTCGATGATAATGTTCCATTGTAGAATCAATAACATTATCTTTTAATGCTTTCTAATCTATTCATTTAGACAGTGTAACCTTATATCGCTTCTGTGGATTTGGAATTCAGCAAATTTGAAGATGGACCAGCTGTTTCTATGACTAATTCAGATGTTTGAATCACAGATGACGTTTTTCAGCTAGTGTTCCGTAAACCAATATTTAAACCAAATATGTTCCATAGCTCTTATATACTAACTTTTATCACGTCTTCAGCCACACCAAAATAACTGTGTTCTTTTCTCTTTTTCTCCTTTGCAAAGTGATGCACGACCGTTATTCATATTTTCATTTGGAAACAGTACGTTGTTGAAGTTTGAAAGATTGGGACACTCTTTTACAAGCATACGAGATATTGATATAATGTATAATGTATCAAAGATTAATTTTTTATTTATATGTTTGACCTTTACCATTTTGCTAAACCTAAGCAGAAATGTATTTTATCCCCCTGCAGTTAAATACACTTCTGTTTTGCCAGAAAAAATTATCTGCTACATAATTACAAATTCCTAATGGTAAAAATTGTTATCAACAACAAAATTGCTTGTCTGTTATAATTTCACTGGTCTTAGACCATTGGATTTACATCAATTTTGGACCCTAAAAAGTCAATAAAAGGATATAGAATATATATGAACCTAAAATTATTTACTGTTCCTCATGTGACAAAAGCTACCCCAGGTATATTAATAAAGAATAAGTACTGTTAACTGTACATTTGGTACTGGAGACAAAAGAATTCTGTTTCCATAATGCATGTCAGTGCAAGTGTCCTTGTCTTTCTAATGCACTCTTTAACCTAGCAAACACCTACTTTATAGATAAATACAATGAATGTTTAAATATGTTTATCTTTAAAATAGGATGTTCACCAGATGCTAACATCTAACATTCTGCAGTATGGTGGTGCTGTACTGCCAGTGTGTGCGTGTGTTCCAGCTTGTGTTTGCATATGCATGTTTGTTGAGCAGTACCACGTGTACCAGAAGGGATGTCATGTGTCATGCTGTCACACTCCATGTCTTCATCACACATTTATGTTGCGCATGACTTTTCTTCCAGTGACCTTTTCCATATTTTATGGACCACAATGCAGTGTCTGATTTTTACTTTGTGATTAGGCTTTCATTACCTTGTAGCAACAGTGAAGTTACAGTTTGGTAATGCTAAGTGAAACAATTCATATAGTGCATTTGTTGAGTGAAACGTCAAACTCAAGGCTGGAATGATGTGGCAAATCTAGATTGCCTCAACTCTAGGCAAATTAATAATTGTTCTGGGCACCTTTTGGTTATATTTTTTATATTATTTTTTTTTAATGTACCTTTTTGTTTGGTTAGATCTATCATTTTATATAAGTGAACTTTTTTTCTTGTACTAAATGTCAGTCTAGAGGGCCATGACCAGTGGTAGTCTTTAGAATGATAAATGTAAATATTAAGTACAGTGATATTCATAGGTCTTCATATAAAATTAGTTTGTACTGTAAGACAATGTTTAATTATAGCAGCAGTGTGATACTTCCTTATCTGCCTAGTGGGTTACGTGTTCACTTGTCTCACTGTAGGTTTGGGATTGATCCTCACATGGGTTCAAGTGTGGTGCTATTTTGGTTTCCTGTCTTGGCCCACTTGCGTAGAACAATGCTCATGCTGTTGATCACTGGATTGTCAGGTCCCGACTGGATTATTTACAGACTGCAGCCATATAGCTGGAATAGTGCTGCATTGAACAACAAACCAGCCAACCAACCGTAATCCTCTGCCATGATATTGCTGAAATATCACTAACACTGATAGGTCTCTCACTCGATCACTGTCGGTGTATACGTCTAATGCTTAAAGTTCCTGCTAAAACTGTTATTGGCTCAAAATAATTACTACAAACAAGAGGTGAGGGGACACCAATATATTAAATGATGGACTGAGATTTGAATTTCAAAACATAGGGATCTTCTGAAAAGTAAATGTTGTGCTATTTGGCTAATGGTGGAATTCCACGTGTAGATAAGGCTAAGATTGTTGGTGGTTCGCTAATGGTGGAATTACACGTGTAGATAAGGCTAAACTTGTTGGTGGTTTGCTAATGGTGGAATTACACGTGTAGATAAGGCTAAAGTTGTTGGTGGTTCGCTAATGGTGGAATTACACGTGTAGATAAGGCTAAAGTTGTTGGTGGTTTGCTAATGGTGGAATTCCACGTGTAGATAAGGCTAAACTTGTCGTTGGTTCCTGTAGAATCCTGTAGAAGCAGGAGGGGTCTAGTGGTTGAGAACATCTGATTGGTTGGTTGGTTGTTTCTTTTAACACCACGCTCAGCAATATTCTGGCAGTCTGTAAATTGAGTCTGGACCAGACAATCCAGTGATCAACATCATGAGCATTGATCTACGCAGTTGGGAACCGATGACGTGTCAACCAAGTCAGCGAGCCTGACCACCCAATCCTGTTAGTCGCCTCTTACGACAGCATGGGTTACTGAAGACCAATTGTAACCCGGATAACTATGTGATTGTTAAGTCAGTTATTGATCTACATTAGTTAGGTTCTTGTGAAGAGAGAAGCAGGAAAGTGGGTTGATTTGCCTCTTGTTGGGACCTACATTGACAGGCCATGTTGAGGAATTGGCAACATATGTTGAATTATATATTCCTGTTGCCATGGCTACTGAAGAATATATTGAACACTCTTTTGTCCTTGATGTCGTATATCTATTATGTTTATATGTCGGTATCATTGTCATCTAATAATTTTCGTAATGCCCTTCCATTGCTATTGATCATGGCCCATTGGCAAGTTCCACATTGGATCATGCCTGACATAGGGCCCCCAGTTTGGAAAAATGAAGAGTGGCTGGTATTTAATGAGGATGAAAATCAATGTTTGTCATAGATTCTTATTTAATTTGCTAATTTGCACAATGTGTAGGAATAAATTGCAATTTTGACTAATGTTTGTGAAATGTGATGAAAATATATGGTGCTAAGTCTAGCCAAATAATTATAAAAAGTTTGACAGTTCTACAAATGAAGATTGATTTTGATTTCTTGAAAAGAAATCTGAACTTTTTTTCAAAGAAATGGGGATTTGATAAAACAAAGCTTATTTCCAAGCATCAGTCATGTGTGTTTTTTTCGCTATAGTTTATTTCTGACACATGGAAAAAAAAATATATACTACTGACAAAAAATGGGAGAGCTAATGGTTTGAAGCTGTTGTCAAGGTGTGTATTTACAGCATCATGGCATTGCCTATGAACACAGTATTTAATCACAGAGAAGTTTCACATGGATGAACAGCATCAAATACATGTTCACTCATAAGCCCAAGTGTGTACAGGAACATACAATCACAAATGGAGTTGAGCGAAGCCTGTTATTATATATTTCTGCGAGATAGTACCTCAGTGAACAGACAAATGGCAAATTGTGGCCAAGACAGAGGTGGGGGACATCACTATCCCAAGTTGCCAGTTTCATAGCATATCAAACAGTCTACATTCTTGATAGAGGGATAGCTCTTTTGCTTAGACCGTGGACTCTGCTGTGCGTCTTGATGACTTCATAGAAATATGTTTTATGTAATTTCGGGATTAATGTTATGTGATATAAATACATGCTTGAAATTACTGATGTAGTGTTCGAGCACTTTAACCGAAATGTTGATGCATTTGTTTAAATCTTGTGAAGAACTAACTGCTTCAATGACTATTTTTTTTCTTACAAGTACCCCCATTTTGACTGGAGCCTGCATGTTAGAACAGTGACGTTTTGCTTATTTATTTCTTCATCTGCAGAAAGTTTGCTAGCTTGACTTTTTTTTTTTAAAGTTTAAATTTGTATCTGGCTTATATCTTGAAAACTGCATGAAAATCAGGGTTGTGAAAAGATTTGGTATGAATAAGAAATGAACCTAATGTAGTTATTTTGTTGCCATAGTGAAAAATATTCTTTTGTTTGATGTGGAACCTTATAGAATTTTGAAATGATCGGAATTTAATGCTGCTTTCAATGTAACATATTTTGAAAATCAAACAAAGAGATAAAACATTTATCCATTCAATAATACACCTGTGTTTCACTCATTCAGATTACAAAGAAAAATGGTAAAAAACTATGTTTGAAATTATTAGTTGAGGAGTGGTATGAGAGTGACCTGATTAAGAGGAGGATTTCAGTTCTGTTTGATATTTATTGGAGAATTCTATATATTTACATTTCAAAACAGATCCATTAAATGCAAAGTGTTAGAAGTTGTCCCGACTCCTAGTAAGTCAGGAAACTTGGGTGCAACAAGAGGAAATTGAACAGGAAATTAATTTAAATTACTTTATTAAGTTTGATCAGACTTTATTTATTGTTGACAAAATCACCAGTCTTGTTCATGCTACACAAAATTCTGCTTATTTTCAGTCCACGGAAGCAATGGTAAGATTAACTGTTAAAGCTCTCGTTTCCACTAATCTTGAATGTGCTTATGGTTAATCAGTAGCAACTTGTTCACATTAATTATATATTCACCCATATCAATTATTTTTAGTTGAATCTTGTGCCTTTAGTTTTTAGGCTTGTTTTTTGAGCATTTTGTGTTGTAATTTTGTTTTCGACTTTGACTATATTTTTTTGTATCTATGTAATGAAGATGTTTTGAATTCCCCAAAGCATGAATATCATATTCACCCTCAATCTATCATGCTTCTGTGTGTTAATTAAACAGCATCAGCATTTGTAGTACCGTACATCCTGTGTTACCAGAGCCACACTCTCTTCAATAGCCTATTGTGAGGTTTCCAGGGACCAATCGCCTCTGTGGTGTAGTGGTTAGACCGTCCGCCTGGTGAGCATAAGGTCATCGGTTTCTTACCAAAAGACTTTAAAATATGGTACTTGTTGGTCCCTGCCTGGCACTCGGCATTAACAAGGACTGGTCGGCTCGGAGTCAGTATAATGTGTTCATGCTTAACTGCGGCATGGTATCTCAGTGAGTTAGGACTATAAAACCAGCTTAAGTTTGGGCTAGTGCAAGCAGCCACACATACACATACACACCCATGCACATCGTCATGAGCGAAATATTCTCAAGTACGATGTTAAACCCCATTTCACCTCACCTTCCAGGGACAAAATGCTGGTAGCTAAAATATTAATGGTGTAACAGGATGATTATGTGTCAGCTTTGGTGGAATATCAGTTTGCTTGGCACAGACTTGATTATTTACAAACCACCCTGATATAGCTGGAACATTGCTGACCTTGGTGTAAAACATCGCTCACTCTCTCTGTAAGAGGCACAGGTGGCTCAGTGGTTTGCGGAGTTATTTCCCTTAGATCCAAGGCTCCAAGGGTTTGAATGCTTGATTCTTGGGGTGATGGGAGTTGCTCCCTATTCTCCAAGTATCTGCTGAGAATAGATTCGAATCCTTGATTTTTGACAGAACTGTTCCTTGGCCGACACATACTCAGAGGTTTCCTTTAAGAGATAAATGCCAATAACATGTGCCAAATTTGGCAAACATCTCTCATGGGGATTCAAGTGAAGAGTTTGTCCCCAGTGCCAATGGTATGAGGCGAATATGTTTGGATTCTGGACCAGGTGGTGTGTGAGTGGACCTCCATGGTTCTAACCATGCTGACACTCCAGATTGTATTGAGATGTTCATATCGTTGACCACTAGTTTGTGTTGTCCAAGCTTGATTACTTAAGGCAGACGTGAATCACCATTCACTTACTTCACTTGATCACTTTTCAGTAAATCTGTTTGCACAGTACATCTTGTAAGGTGGTGGGTGTCTAAGTATTCTATAGCACCTCAAATCACTTTGCAGAGTTATGTCCCCTAGAAGTGCCAGAATGTTGATCTTTGGCTAAACTCCTAGATTGGCCTGATACTGATCCTTGGTCATCACCACTTCCCTACTAGGAGTTGTTAGCACTAGGTCCCATGAAGATCCGGGTTAGAATTGGTCTTCAGTAACCCATGCTTGTCATAAGAGYCAACTAATGGGATCGGATGGTCAGGCTCGCTGACTTGGTTAACACATGTCATCGTATGCCAATTGTGTAGATCAATGCTCATGCTGTTGATCACTGGATTGTCTGGTCCAGATTCAATTATTTAGAGACCACCGCCATATAGCTGGAATATTGCTGAGTGCGGCGCAAAGCTAAACTCACTCTACCATGGCCATCAAAAAACAACAAACAATGAATCAATGGTTAGTGCTCAGCCACAACAATAGACAAACAGTTGGTACCCTCACAGCATGAAAGGAAATGTGTGTGTATCTTGCATGTCCTGCATATGTAGTGGAACTGGATACAGTCAGGAATAAAAGTGTAACAATGCATCCTGCCTATCAGCAGTGTATGAAATATAGACTGTCCGACTGCCGAGACGGGCTAGATTTCTGCCGGACGGTCTAATTTACCTAGCCAGCCCGATGGACGGGTGAAATAAAATATTTTGATAACATGCCCACTGGTACTGACGGGTTAAATCTCTTATGGGCTGGTAAGTTTTTGAAGTTACCAGCCCAGATGTCTGGCTGGGTTTTTGGCTTATTTCATACACTGCTATCAGTGTACGGCAATCATGTGCTCCACCATTGTACTGTATCTATACAAGTTAAACATGCTGCTTGTATTGCTGATTGTATTGAGTCTATAGTTTCATTAATTACAAGTAGTTGTAGATTAAACATAATTATGCATCACAAAACGCTTCTTATGGTCGCATTTGGAACATCCCTTGTGTTGATCAGTCATGATTATGACAAGTTTCCTTGTAACTTCAGGATGAAAATGGCCTGCTGTCATTTCCCAGCAATATTAACTTCATTTTTATCATTTTGATTGATATAATTATCAAGCCTCAAAGTTGGTATTGCAATTGCAGTAGTAAACAGCTGGAATAGTTACCCCTAATCATGAATGAGACCTACAGACTGAGTTTAATCAAGTACCGGTATACATAAGGAGCTCTTGTCATGTGGTGTTTTTGATGCAAATTGCTTCCTGTGGTGCAAAGTGAAGAAAACATGTTTTTGTCATCTTTCTATATCATTGCGGTCCAAAATGTGTCAAATGTTGGCAATATTATTCATCTGTTGAAGATACGCTGTTTAATAAACAAATATGCTATTTTGTAATGGGACTACTTTTGGTCAGCTGTGGGTCATTTTATTGTTGGTTACAGTACAATTTGTTAAATGCATTAAAATGCCTTCATATTTATGTGGATTATTTATCTCTAAATGAGTGAGTTGGGTTTTACGCCGCTTTAAGCAATATTCCAGCAGTAACACGGCGAGGGACACCAGAAATGTGGGTAGTCGAACCCAGGTCTTCAGCGTGATGAGCGGACACTTTAACCATTAGGCTATCCCACTGCCCCATTTCTCTAAATGCAGCAGGAATGATGGGAGTTACCAAGAGTCGAGTGCTATCTGCTGCAGGTGCTTGGTCTTACACTGTACAGACCTCTTTGGGGCGGTTCAATACCAACTTCCTTCCAGCAGTATCAGTCCAGGCTTACAGTTATAAAATGATTGGTTCCGCTGTGGCTGGTTTGGTCCCAGAATAGTAGCAGTTTTGATTCATTAATTGCTGAGTCAGCATTTCCACATGCATCAGTTTTCTGCTAGAGTGTCAGTAACTGGTCTGCGGACATACTTGTCAGGGAATCCTTGCAGAGTGTTTTGTCATCAGTACTTCTATAATAAACATTCCTAATAAATCTGTGCAGTTAGTGGACATGACACGAAAAAGTAGTTTGTGTCCCACCACGGGAAATGTTAAAGATATTAAATTATTGCAGTCTGGCTTTTTGTTTCTTTGCTTCATTTCTACTTGGGCGATGGGGTAGCTCACTCACTCACTCACTCGCTCATTTCTACTTGGGCGGTGGGGTAGCCTAGTGGTTAAAGCGTTCGCTCGTCATGCCGAAGAACGGGTTCGATTCCCCACATGGACAAAATGTGTGAAGCCTATTCCTGGTGTCCCCCGCCATGATATTGCTGGAATATTGCTAAAAGCGACNTAAAACCAAACTCACTCACTCATTTCTACTTGTTTAATGTTGCAATCTGGTTCATAAAATGTGGAAATTGGCAAATCTTGATATTTTCTTACATCCTGAGACAACCTTATTTAAAAATCACTGTTTTAGAGCTAGCGTTGTGGCTAACTTGGCTTTCAAAATGACCATCTATGGAACATTTTGTTCAACATTTTTTCTAATTTGAAGTTGAATATCATACATCAATTTGAAGTTGTTGCATTGTATACAGAAGGTTATTTATTTTAATACCTATTACATTAAACAGTCAGAAAATATATTGAGACTATATTGGTAAGCTGATTTAGGAAAAATTCAGGAGGTTCTCTAGTTCAACCATCCACATAGGTTGCTAGGGTAGAATTGGTCTCCTTAAACCAATCATAACAGACTAATAGTATGCAAAACGAGGATCTGCTTTGTATAATATGACATGCCTCTCATGTGCCTGATTGTGTATCAGTGCGCCCAGTTGGCTGGAGTTGATGCTCGTGCTACCCCTACTATTTCAGTCCTGTCCAGTGATGGAGCTGGAATATTTCTGGTGCTGTCGTACATCAACATTTACTTGCACAGTAATATTGTGGACATAAGTTGAATCTCTGTATATTTAGGATAAATCCAATACAAGTTCAGTATTAGAAGTAAAATGGAATCTTGTTGTTGACAATGTGTGTTCTGGGGGATTGTGATAAAGTTCAAGGATAGTTTCATTGGTCTGCGAAAATGGTTTACATGTGCCGTCATTCTGATGGTTGAAGTATAGGTTGACAAGGAAATGTGTCAAGTCTTTCTTGAGTTTTAGTGGATATATGTTAATTTTCAAGCCTGATTATTTGTCATTGGACAGAATCAGTATGGAGAGTTTTTCAGGTCATTGACCACACGTGGCATATGGATTATTTTACATACTCATCATAGCCAGGCAGGTGACAATTGTGATTTCGATTCAACTATAATAGTGGTCTCGGGGGGCGGTGGGGTAGCCTAGTGGTTAAAGCGTTGGCTCGTCACGCTGAAGACCCAGGTTC
>VKKT01000102.1:372216-386403 GCA_008038995.1 Haliotis laevigata
AGCACGTTCACAGACAAAGTTATTTATTCATTAACCTGTGCTGTGCCGTCTCCATCCGTTCGAGTATTTTATGTTTATTAGCTTTCGAGTTAGATAGCAGTTCATCGGGCCGCTTTTGAGCCAAACGGACTATAACCTGTAATATGAACAAAACAGTGTTCCTTAACTTGTTGTGAGTAGTATACTTATAATGGGTGAGCAACGGACAACCTCACGTGAGCACATATATCACAGATACTTCAAAATTCTTAATAAAATAGTAGATTTTGGAATGTTATTACGTAAACACATTCAGAAACGGACAGCGTGTACTCGGTGGATTAAGAACTTAGGGGATAAATGGTACCTTGTGTTGATCTACAATATGCAGTATGCAGCAGTAGTATTGATCTTTGATTTTCGCCGACCAGCCTATCTTATATCTGACACTCTTTTATCAGATAAGTGATGGCCATGAGAATTGTTCTTTGTTTGAGGAATGGGACATCTCTGGATGATGTTGCTGAGTTTTATCAAACTGATCTGTCTCCTTGCGGTATGTCAGGCATCAAAACATACTTCAGATTCTATAAAAAGGCCTGTTTCATCAAAGATTTCAGACATACTACGGACACAACTCTATACACACAGTTTATCTGGAGGCAAATATCTGGCCCCAGTCTGCTACCAAATGTTAGTACAAAATCCCAAATTGGAGAGAGTAGGTATGGTTTTATGCCACAGTATTCTAGCAGTATAAAGGCAGGAGACACCCGGAGTGGGCTTTGCACATTGTACCCAGATGGTGATTTTAACCTGGGTTGTCGGGGTGACAAGTGAATGCTTTAACCATTCGGCTACCAACTGCCCCATCCCAAATTGGAATGAAAAAATTTTCTCAACTACTAATGTTATAAACTGATGCTGTTATAATGTTATATATTTGTAGAGGTAGCTTCACTGTTAACGAGAACAAATACTGAGGATCTGAGAATAGGTACTGTAATATAGACTATTTTAGTGGCAGGATGATCATAAAGTCCATCCTCCAACATACACGTAAGACAGACGTGGAGCTGTGATATCTGTGAGGAATGGGGCCCTACAGATTCCTATACCACATACACAGTTCTGTACTGAAATACTGGTGTATAAACGCCAGTATTCACCGTTGTCATAACAACACAAACATGGAAAACCACGTGACAATTCTGTCATCAAGACACAAATACACTAGAACACTTGATGACATTGATTGGATTCTCAACACATCGGGATGATAAAAGATTTGAATAATTTGTAGATACTGATACAGTGTAATTACATCCATCAAAAAATATGTACACATGATATGCTAAACAACAAGACTTTAGAATGAATTAAAAATATTGAGTTTCTAAAAAAACTCCTTGCCTTCTGTCAAGGCTAGCTGCTAAGAATCAATTTGAACAAACAGTATGAGCAATGGAAATACAGACACGTAGATCTTCACGTCAGTCAGATCTTGCTGACAGCAACAACATTTATCCTTTGTAAATTACCAAATTTTATGGTCATGCAAACATATGCACTTTTTCTTATCATAAAAAGCAATTCTCAGCTAACCTAGCAAATTCTTGATTACATAAAGATATGATTTCCAACACCCAATGTCGATATATATCCGCTGCAATATCTGCATGTGGTAAAAAGAAAAATGGATTAGGATAGCATGAGCATTTTGTCCTTAATGTACCTAAACATAAACTACCAATTAATCAAAATGTGTATGTACAGTAAAATACTAACTCCAAGCACTGATCTGTCTGTTAGAGTTACCTCCCTTGATTGATATCAAAATTTGACATAAAATGGCTTCACCTAAATAGTGAGTGAGGGAATTTTGATATACACCACACTCAGCAGTATTCTAGCTATATGGTGGCTGTCTGTAAATAATCGAATCTGGACCAGACAATCCAGTGATCAACAGGAAGAACATTGATCTACGCAATTGGGATACGATGACATAGTCCACAAAGTCAGCCAGACTGACCCCCCGATCCTGTTAGTCGCCTCTTATGACAAGCATGGGTTACTGAAGATCAACTCTAACCCAGATCTTTACAGGTCTTTACCAAAAAAGCAGTGAGTGGGTGGGTGAGTTGGCTTTCATGATGCTTTTAAGAAAATTTCAGTTATAACATGGTGCTTCACCTAAATGTTGGGAGGTGATGCTGGTTTTACCCATCCACCATTTAATTGAATCCAAAGAGTATATACATGGTCCTGATAAACCTTAAACACAATCAGGGCAAACTGGGATTCGAACCCATGAGCATAGGGTGAGTGAGTTAGTTTTGTTTTACGCTGCACTCAGCAATATCCCAGCTATATGGCGGCATGACTGTCACAAGTTAATACTCCTAGATTACAATGATGTGATTTGTGGAAATATTTGCAATAAAGTTAATATATACTACTCAAAATAACGTAAGCACTGAAATAGTCATCTTTAGTTAAAGGCAAGATATTGATGTATATACTTGTAAGATATATAGAGAAAAAGAACAATTTTCAACATGATAAAACATTTACATAAATATCAGATTAAAAATATAAGAATACAGGTTTTATATAATTTGTGGACTGATAATAGGTATATTGAAAGAATAAGTGAAAACGGTCGCTTTGATTTCTGTAAAATACATCATCAACCTACAATTAAGAGGCAGCTGTCAGTCATGTCCAAAAATATAAGAATACAGGTTTTACATAATCTATGGACTGATGATAGGTATATTGAAAGAATAAGTGAAAATGGTCGCTTTGATTTCTGTAAAATACATCATAAACATCCAATCAGGAGGTAACCTTCAAGCATGTCTATAACAGTACACTGACAGCATGTAGATATACATCACACAACAAATAGATAAGTCAAAAAGGTAATACATGTCAAAATGGCTTTAGGGGCATACTGAACAAGGGTTAGGAGATGTAAAGGGAGGTAACTAGGTGGGTGGTTGAAAGAAAAACTGCATCAATTGCTCAAACAATCATAGAAATTCAATTTTGAGGTCTCAGCAGACTGAGTGCATTTTTTGTCATTCATACACCTGAGGGATCGCTAAACTATTTTTGTATGTCATAAATTAAAAACATTATTTATTGTAAAATCATCATAATACTGAAATATCTACTGGGACAAATACGAAAGGGTTCATCTACCTACCACTCATAGGGATGTTCTCCACAAAGTACTATAAAAGACGTATCACTAAGTGTATTTTTCTCAGATAGAGATGTTCCTTATAAGGTACAGTTCATATGGTACATATCACTCAGAACAAAAACATTCTCCACAAGCTACTGTTGATATTTACCAATAGTACATAAAGGCTTAAAACGAACCATGCTCCCTTGGAACCGAGCAGCTAAAACTGGGTCAGACGTTTCCTTTCTTCAAGCTCCGTATCTTACAGCCTCTAATGAAATGCCATTTTATGACATATGACAATAAATGAAATCAATTTACAAATAAGTTATCGATTTAAGGTTATAACTGATCTAAATCCACTGAGATAAATAGAAACGGACGAGGATGTGAGAGTGTTGGTGAACTAATCTTCTCTTGGGTGACATTGTAAAACCTGGGTGTGTTGCCATTCCATTTTGATAGATGTGAGGGAGAGTGTCAAAATGTATCAAGTTGATAGTAACTTGGGTGCCACTGTACGAAGCAACCACGACTGTCGTAAGTCTATGTTAAGGTATGGGAATTATGATCACCTCAGCGCTACAATCGCATTGTATCACAGTGCCCTGGTTGTGATGTTCATGGTCTGAGACCACTTTAAACAGTTCATTATTGTATCAGTGTTTTGTAAAACTAACATAGGAAGTCAGAACAAAGTGACCAGGTAGAACACATCAACGAATCACGGAGAACACATCAATGATTCACGGAGAACACATCAATGATTCACGGAGAACACATCAACGAATCCCGGCACATCAGGGGATATAACTCTGCAGACTCAAATGCTGCTCCCGAGGCCTGTACAAAACCCATGCATACTGAACATTCCTGATACGACAAAATGCTTTATGTGGGGAATCCTGGGAAGGGAAAGAAGCATGGCAATTAGCAACGTAACCATAGGAACAATCAACATGAATTTGAAAGCTCCTTATCATATTTTGGTCTCTGAACATCAATGCATTATGTTAAAATGCAAACTTCATTTTGAAATTCTGGTATTATTTCCAATAACTGACTGACTGACTGAGTTTAGTTTTACGCCGCTTTTAGCAATATTCCAACAATATCACGGCGGGGGACACCACAAATGGGCTTAATACATTGTGCCCATGTGGGGAATCGAACCCGGGCCTTCGGCGTGACGAGCCAACACTTTAACCACTAGGCTACCCCACCGCCCCTTATTTCCAATAAAAAACAATAACCTGACAGCATAAAGACATTACGAGAACAACAACTGATCCTTCCACAAACAACAACAGATTGATTATTCAGCAGCAGCACTCAATGCTCAAGGGCATTAGAACAAAACCTAGCACTTCCAGTCACTATCCCCTCTCCAGGAATCATGATAATTAAACAATGGAATGAACACTAATATCAAATAACGAACAGCTAAATATTATATCAGAACCATTCATATGTACAGTTTAATACACGAGTGCTTGCTCACTTCCCCACAACATACATGCTTCTCTTCAAACATGGCTGGCACGCCTTATAGATGAGAATCCAATTTGGGTCATTCATACATTCATGACAGAAAATCTCCAAGGTTGTAATTTTACTTTGCAATATTCAAGTCACTTTATGGTGGGATCCCAGAAATATGTTCGTTTAAACAGTGTACAGTATCGGGTGTTTTTTTGTCAATGCGTTACTCTTGTTCTAAGTGTGCTGTGTTTACTATGAAAACAGCAAACAATGTATTGGAAGGGTTACATCAATGATTGCTATGGTTACTGCACAACTGGACATATTCATGTCCTGAAAAACAAAAGGATGCGAAAAAAGAAAATAATTGTTCAGTTAGCCCTTCAGAGGAAACATAATCCTATGATTTGAAACAGTGACTGAACAAATATTTGACAACTCCCAGCCTCACACCAGGACTATCAAATGGTCATCTCCTCAATCCACATCTGGGAGAGATTTACCAACAGATCACAAACTGTACATGTTTACTGTAGTTGAGAATATTGCATTGATCCTTGCTTCATTCTGGAGATCTACCTTGCTGACCTACAGCAGCTACTGATGATGCTAGACGATGATGAGGATGACATGAGAGCGGTCAGCAGTAAGCATAGTACATCAAACTGAAGGAACCAATAACAGCAACAGCCATATCAGCAACTACAGCGATATCAGCAACAAGGTGATATCAGCAACTACTGTCATATCAGCAACAAGGTGATATCAACAACTACAGCAATATCAGCAACAAGGTGATATCAGCAACTACAGCAACTACAGCAATATCAGCAAGGAGGTGATATTAGCAATTACAGCGATATCAGCCAAGAGGTGATATCAATTCTAAAATTTAGAAATATAAATGGAAGAGTGAGTTAGTGAGTATGGTTTTATGCCGCTTTTAGCAATATTCCAACAATATCACGGCAGGGGACGCCAGAAATGGGCTTCACACATCACCCATGTGGGGAATCCAACCCAGGTCTTTGGTGTGACAAGCGAATGCTTTAACCCCACCGCCCTAGAAATGGAAGAAAAATTTCAAGTGTAGGTCCATGCCTACAATACATGTAGCAATGAAAAGTAGGCATGTCATACACAAATAGACACAGGATACATTAACCTACACGGCAAAATACTGGAAAACTATTGTCTATTAACTTGGAGCGAGTGAGTTAGACACTTTGAATGTTATTTCAGTTATATCACGGCATGACACCTTGTACAAGTAGGGAGAAGTGACTCGGGCTTTACCGATGACCACTTTGGGAAGGTCCCACGGATATGGTGCTGAAAAATAAAAACAAACAAAATCTGGGTTTTTGATAAGCTTGTCACATCTCAGAGACACATTTGTCACAATTTTGGCACCTTAGACTTCCCCCCTCCCTCTATAAGCTTTCAACCCCAAAAAACACTCATACATGTGGAACACAAATTTTAAGCAAATAAAAATCTAATTGCACCAATTCATAAGATATGTAAAGTCAAAAGAAATAATGACATTCAAATTAACAAAATATGAAATAAAGGGAAAAAATAACATATTCATTATATTATTTGAGCAATTTACATAAAATATTCACACTTCTCAGCTGCACCATGTTTCCTACATCTATCAACAAGCAGTAACTTAGCAGTTAAAAGAATCTCGTTTCTTCAAATGTTTGTAGCAAATCAGCAATATGGAGTTATTACAGTCGTCAATGCATGATGTTTCACAGACAAAACATTTGTTATAAATATAAAACTATGGTAACCTACTCTCACTGATGACATTATGTACAGCGTAAGTTCTATATACATGCATTTACCTGGATTAAACACAACCATATACACAACCCATGTTGCTTTAGTGCTATCAATTGACACTTTCCATTAATGTCACAGTTTTATAAGACTTGCAACCAAACAGCCCTCCAACTATTTAGAGGTGTCACGATTCACCAATCCCATCAATCAGTACCTATCGAGAAACGGGAAAGATAAGATATGTATTGTTATATTCAATTTGGAATTTTGGCCTAGCTAATATGGTTGCTGCTTTCAACAAATATTTCAGTTCACATCACTGGCTAATTTAGTCTTGTTCTCAAAGCATTGTGAAATCCAAACAATAATTTTATAAATGTTTGGCAGTAACTTCAAACCAAGGATCAGTTTCATCAAAGATTAAAGCTACATAAGCACTAATTTTGAACTAATTCAACCCCAAACTTGACAAGATACAACACCTGGTTTGACGTATAATCCATTGAGTTGAGACATGAACTTGTGATACATTATTGAATCATGACACCCCCAGTAAGCCTGAAAACACATGTATTTTACTGACATCTTACAGCATCAACAGCACTGAATCTCCACACATGAAGGAGCCATAACCATGAAGATATGATTCCTGCAATTTCTTTAAAAGATTCATGAGGTGTCTGTACTGCAGTCTAAAATTGCTGTAGTGAGTGAGCGAGTTTTGATTTATGCTGCTTTAAGCAATATTCCAGCAATATCATGACAGGGGACACCTGAAATGGGCTTCACACAATGTACCCATGTGGTGAATAAAACCCGGGCCTTCAGCGTGACGAGCGACAAAAATTACTGTAAGTCTGATACAGTCTATCAATTAAACTGAAGTGTTTGCACCCGCTCCTGCCATGATGGTATTTTAGCTGTAACAAGCACTTATGATCTGATTTTAAGATTGAGTACACAGACCTATGTCAGTGTATAACATCCTGGTTCCTCTCGTACAACATACAACAGATTTACCACAGAGTTACGTCAACATCAAAAAGTAATAATCCAGCAACATTATCTTATTACAAATACATGTATTGCACATTCAAATTCAAATCACTCTGAGAAATGACTGAATGTTACTCACTAACAAAGCAAATATCACATTCTCTACAAGTATTTTTCCTTAAGGCCAGACCAATTTTATTTCTTGCTTTACGAATTTTCGTCCTCAGAAAACCTAGTAATATTCTTTCTAAATGCTCAAAGTATGACACTTTTGGCATTTCATGAAGTGTATATCGGGCAAAAAACAATCTAAAAACAAAATTTATTGAATGTTTACATTTTTGGCTGATAAAAACATTAGGACTTTTATTTTTGAACGTGGAAAATCAATTTTTTTTCTTTCTTATTCTTAAAAAAATATGACAGGCAGAACCGTAAAACAAGAAATAAAATGGGTCTGGCCTAAACAGTTCGTAAAAGCTTCAATAACATCAAAATAAGTGAAAACAAATACAGCCAGCAAAAAGTGTAATGACAAAGGAGCCATGCACATATTCAACTGTAGTCTAGAGGAAATCTTTTAAACAGTGCATATCTCACTAGATCATTATTTTAATTTTCAAAATGTTTAATTTTCCGCAAATATATCCCAAAATGCTCTAAATAGCCATACACATACAGTATTGAATTTACAATTCACTCGCATATTTGGTGAATTGATCCATATCCCATCATGAATTCAATTCGTTATTCACGATCGCGAGAATAAAATATTCATGATTACTTAAGTGTGTTTTTTTTATCACAACAAAAATGTAAAATGGATCCAAGCCAGCAGGATAATTGTTGACACTTGTATGTTTAATTTGACACTTATGTGGTCACTCTTCATTGTTGTGATAAATTAACATGGTCAAAACATGTCACAGAATGTATTTTGCTATTGTTTCATTTGTATAATGAATACTACATTGACTGCTAACTTGTTATTGTATTCGTTACCCTTAATTCAAATCTATTACCCCATATTTATGATATGTATCATATTCACAGATTCGCTTCAGCCCTACAGACAGATGACCACGCAGATTACCAGATGGACGGATTGTAGTTTTCTACAAACCACATCTCCTAAAATCCATGCTATCAATGCCAGGCATTAATTGGGCAGTTGAGTCATAAACAAACCAATGAGACATATTGACGAGATTTTCCACTGCCCAATAAAAATCTTTCTAGTCTTGAAAATCTCAGAATTTATAATCTATCTGCTGAGTTGGTGAAACAACTGCCTGTTAGCATTGGTGTTATGGTAAGGATTCCATGCTCTGATTACACAACCATCTCACTTCAAACACAGTAAATTTACTATCAAAGCCTCTTAAACAGAGAGACAGCTACTAGGTTCTTCAATATAAAACCTGATCACACTTTAAGTAGTTCTGATTTATGAGAACAAGAGAAACATACTTTAAAATACTACAAATTAAAAGTTTCAGTTTTAACTAGTCTTGGTTTGTGAGAATCAGAAAATAACATAGCAAAAAGCACTAGAACATATGTCAATCACAGTTTTAAGTAGTTTCATAGAATCATAGAAATATATTGAAAAATTTCAATACTCATACATTACACACCATTTTAGGTAGAATAAGTAGTTTGTGTGCACTTTATTGAATCATGATATGAGAACTGTCATAATCCTCATGAAGCATAAAATATCCCATCAATTTGCTAAACATCAATATTCTGAACACGAAAACAATTGTTCTGCTACAACAAACTTACAAGTGTACAAAATGACCATCAGAACATTCATTCAAGCACTCATTTACTACTAAAATCACCAAAAGAAGGCTTGGTGTTTGCTAAAAAGGAATTGGTTCACGTATTCAAGTGAGATGGTAACTTCATGTCACACAATTTGACACTGTCTGTCAATTTATCTCCTTGACTGCACATGACCGAGGCAGTGTTCAAGGACATACACGTGAGATTTGTGGTTACTTGAATCGGGTGTAGCTGGAGTTACTGAAGCTAGCTTCCTGACCACCTACAAAGTCATCGGTGTCATTAGACATTATCAGGTCATCGTCGTCTTCGTCCAGTCTGGTCATACGGAATTGCCTGGAACAGAGGATATCATAAATGTTCTCTTCTAACTTTCCAGACATGTTTTTGTTGTATTGTTAGTTTGTTGTTTCATGCTGCAATCAGCAATATATTCCAGCTATATGACAGCTGTTTGTAAATAATTGCTTCTTGTCCAGACAATCCATTGATCAACAGCATGAGCATCGATCCAATTGCATAGATCGATGCTCGTGCTGTTGATCACTGGATTGTCTGGTCCAGACTCGATTACTTACAGACCGCCGCCATAGGCTGGAATCTTGCTGAGTGTGGCGTTAAACAACAAACTTTACAGACAAATAATCTGTAATTTCTTGTAAGTCATTGATATTTCTCTAAATATGAAGAGGTTCTCCTCCAGAACATAGACATCAGACAACCTCCCACATAGAAGCCAGCCCAACCTCCCACAATTCCCTGATAATGGCATGAATCTTGAAAACAGACTGAAGTTACATAGAAAAAGTCATGTTATTACAAAAACTTAGATTATTTTATCTACTGTTTACATGTACAAAAAAGATCAACTTACAATATTCCTCGGCGCTTCTTGCGGATGTACAAGATCACTATGGCAACGATGACGAGGAAGATAACGATGCAGGCAATCACAACACCAACTGTCACACTTATGTCACCTGCAAGAAATCAATAATCAATAATAAATGGGCTGAGAATAATCAAGCTCTTCCTTCACATTTCTAGATACTTGTCTATTGTGTACCCAACTTTTCTGCCAAAGTGGCAAGTGAGTGAGTGAGTGCATGCCTGCATGAGTGAGTGAGTGAGTGAATTGAAGTTCTATACCACCATATTCATATATTTATTAGCAATATTCCAGCAATATCATGATGGGGGACACAAGAAAGGGGCTTCACACATTGTACCCATGTAAGGAATCAAACCCGAGCCTTCCGCATGACGAGCTAATTCCATAACCATTAGGATGCCCCGCCACACCCAGCTTACCAATCCCAGCCTTAATGGTTGGGGCAGCCCTATGTTGACCTGAGTTCTACTCAGAACCCACCACACACATCCCAGCCCTAAGGTGTACAGTAATTATCTCTCCAGATAGTTCCTACTGACAGAAACAATGTGTGTCACAGTTATTCTCTCATAATAAATAACATCCATCTTGCACAATGGAGAATGTGGCCAGCATTAAACTACACTTTTGTACAAGTGTGAAATAAATGTGAGTGAAAAAGTATCATCATTACATTGTCACACAGTTTCCGTAGTTGCTGACTCACCTTTCTTCGGGGAAGTCTTTGTTGCGATGATGCAGTTACGACATGCGCTAACAAGACACAGCTCCCCAGGTGTAACGTTGTCCATGCAGGTCGTATCATTGACAACATTGTCATACTGTGTCTCAAACTTCCCAGGGATGTACCACTCCATGGTGGTGCTCTTTGTGCAGTTAATTGTAGCTGGAAGATAAAACAGGACAAAAAGTTAAATACAATTTTGAAAATATCTCAAACAATCCAAAGGCACCAGTTCACCCCAAAACCTATGTTCCAAGTTTGAAAGAGAAATACTGCATATTATTTTAAAATCGACTCCAGAAACGATTTCTTGCACAGATATAATTGTTGCGCTATCCCTAAATGCTGAATGCACCTGATAGAAGTACTATCTTTTGAAACAATGCAAACAAGACAAACTCTCTGGCAGCTGGTCCAAGGAGATCATTGGTCAAAGAAAATCACTCACCATTTTGTACATATACAGGAGAGAAGCCACACTGAAATTTCTTGCCAACTTTTTCAACAAAGTAATTGATCAGCTTCCTGGTGGTAGCACTCTTCCATGTTTTGCAGGCTGTGTAGTTCAAGGTGATTGTCTTGAGTGTAGCTGCAGGGTCAAGGTCACACTTGTTTGATTGGTTGAATGTGGAGGATGCTATGATGAACGAGCCCGGGTCCAGGCGTGTGTCATCACAACGGACAACAGAAACACCGACTTGCCCTGTGCTGCTGAAGTGTTCAAATAAAAACAGTTGTGATCTTAAAAATTACAATGATGTTGACCACTGGTTTCCTTAGAGGCACTGTATCACACCACACCATAATGCATTTCTGCATACTATCAACCCTCAATGAAGCTACCATATAATATATTTCATTGTTTTTACGCATTTAGACTACAATATTAAATTAAAAGGTTTGAATGAATTAATGCAATGTTATGTCCCATTGAGCAATGTTTCAGCATAAGAACAATGATTATTAGGAATGCATCAAGCACTGGATACAAGGGACATCTTGTCCAGAATCACCATGGAGATTCAACATAAAACTGTAGGATTCATCATCAAGCACTAACTATCGCTGTATTATTAACTTCTGCTGAAAGTATAATACATCAAATGCCAAATACCTTTTGTTGACCGCGGCAATGAGTATTCTTGACAAATAGTCAGACACAAATGGTATGCTTGTATTAACTGTCGTGACTGGGTCTTGGCTGACAATGGTAGCGTCTACTGGAGCAGCATCGGCGATCTTGACATCAGTGCAGCTTGTCCAGTTGACGGCAGTGTAGAGGGACACAATCACTGATCTTCTGTTTGCTGGTGTCTAAAAAGAAAACCTGTGATCATGATATCAAAGGATAGTAGCCTAATCTAACTTAACCAGACAACCCATTACATAATACAACTTGTCCACAATTGAACAAGTAACCACTCTAGTCCACTATTCACCAGGTGACCCCACTATTCACCAGGTGACCCCACTATTCACCAGGTGACCCCGATATACACCAGGTGACCCCACTATTCACCAGGTGACCCCACTATTCATCAGGTAACCCTACTACTCCACTATTCATCAGGTACCCCACTATTCACCAGGTAACCCTACTACTCCACTATTCACCAGGTGACCCCACTATTCACCAGGTGACCCCACTATTCATCAGGTAACCCTACTACTCCACTATCCATCATGTACCCCACTATTCATCAGGTAACCAAACTATTCCACTATTCATCCGGTAACACAACTAGTCCACTATTCATCAGGCAACCCCACTATTCATAATTTCTGTATTTTCACCTGACGAAGGGGCAAGAAGTAGCCCAGAAATATTTTGCTGTAAATAATAAAGAAGTTGGAAATCCATACCATACGTTGTTACATGATCTGACGCACAATGATAACCTTACCAGAGTTGCTGTTTTATACGCCAGGTTGTCCTTCCAAGCAACAGAATCTATCTGGACTACAGCAATACAGGTCATTTTCAGATCAGACACCATGACCACAATTTTTGGAGCAGCTTCGCCCTCAACACCTGAAGGAGAAACACTAACATGAGTTTCTTTCACGTTTAAAAAACACCACTTTATGCAACAATGGTAATTGTGAGTTAAGAGAAAGATTTTCTTCAGGTAACCATGGTAACAATGAGCTAAATGATATACATGTATTCTACATTTCTAAAATCCTTCCAGACAAATAGAGCTGTGATGATATATCGTAATATCGATAATCCTGATACTCTATCTGACGATATATATATCGATACTTTTGTTCATATCGTGACATGATCCATGGCCTTAAAATTGTTAATGTTCACTAGAAATTGACGGTTATGTAAAAATTCACACTGTTACTTGCTATCAAAATAAACTGTTTTTTAAAGAAAACAACTCAAGATAGCATATTGTGATATGCATCGAATCGATGTCGTATTGTTTCAAGATATCGCGGTACGTATCGTATCATGACATTTCCGTATCGTCACACCTCTACAGATAAGGGAAATCAGCTCCGCAAATTCACACAAAAGGTAGCACTGTTAATCAAATATTGCAATTCATTTTTTGAAAATGTATCTGAAATCTAATAAAACTGAATTTGGAACCATGGATACTGGAACCATGTTGTTAAATTCATCACCAATGACCTAGTGAAAAATCTTGTTGCGCAGAGTACAGTCCCTTTGCTGTGAGGATCTACAGCTTGTTGGTTCATTAACATGGTGATTGGAAATAGGGATGTGGGTTTCTCAACCTTGAGTCTGTTAGCCTAGTGGTTAAAGCATTCACTCATTGTGCTGATGACCTGGGTTTGATTCTCCATATGGGTACAATTTGTGAAACCCATTTCTGGTGTCCCCGCCATGCTATAGCTGGGATATTGCTAAACCCTCACTCACTCACTCACTAAAGTTTTACTTTATCTGGTGCTTTCTGAGAGCAACCCTGGTTTTACCTCATAGAATAGTAGAATATTTGAATATTTCATGGCCATCAAGTTTCAAACTATTGTATTTATTAACAATACTCACCACACTGCACAATAAACCAGTTTGTGGTGTAACCATGGTAACTACAGCTACAATAACATATTAACAAATACTTCCTGTTAGTGATCATGGTTATGGCTCTTGTAATAGAAAAAAATGGACTATTAAGTTTCAGGATTGGTGTTACTCCATGAGTAACATATGACACTGTGCATGCATATTGCTTTTTATTCAAAAAGAAAATATCTTGCATACATACAGACTGAACATGTTTGCCAATGTCCAAGATATTTTATGGATTAAACTTCTTTTTAATTTCTCTCACAACGTTTCGAGACCATTCC
>VKKT01000102.1:441908-451921 GCA_008038995.1 Haliotis laevigata
CTCACTCACTCACTCACTCACTCACTCACTCACTCACTCACTCACTCACTCACATTTCTGATCCACTCATTTTAGGAGCAGCCATAATGTGTGTAAAATGCTTCTGGCATTCTTTGCCATGATATATTGCTGAAAGCTAAAACCTTAATCACATGCTCTTTCTTTTCATTTTCTAATTATATCGTGACATTTAAATAAATCTGAGTTTTAGAAAAATATTTTACATTTGATAAGGTACGAGCATCATTAGTCTTGCAAGTAAAGAAACTTACAGTGTAAATTGTAAAGCATTAAAAAGTCCTTGATATAGAAACGTTTGATTGATTTCAGGAGTCAGACATTTCTCAGAGAAATACAGGTAGATTAGAAACTGCCATGTTAAAACACATTGACTTCCATAGCGTTATGTCACTAGAGCCTAGAGCTATTTTCGTTCTAGTCTCGAAACAACGAGTTTGTGTAGGTGGACAGTAACGTTGTGACATTTACCGCAGTAAAGATCTATTGACCAGTCGACACGGGCTTATATGTTATGATAATTAGTCCAAAGCCCGCTATAACCCACCATGGAATGTACATTACTTTATCAATTACGCCATTCACAATATTCCTGTGTACAAGCTCCCCAGCAGGGTCTGTCCGTTTTGGAGTTGGACATAATGCTGGGAAACATTGTTTTCTTGGCACATTCCATGTGAGGAGATTTTCACAAAAGCATCAGTTTACTCCTGCTTAAACATGACACTATGGTGGAACACCTTTCTGTTGAATTAATGATTCAAATATTTTTGTGTTTTTGTTTGTGGTTATACCATTACTACATTTTTATTTACTGGTTGTAATATTATATTAATGTGTAAGTGATTCTATTAAAATTATTTTTTAAAATAGTTGACAAACAAATAACTACAAATTTTATATGTATGTGGTTGTATGAATACAATACAATGCCTTTTGGATTTTGGTCAAATGTAACATATGTTATTTAATTTGGAATTGCACTTAGTAAAGTACAGATTCTGGTAATTTTGTTGGGTCGTCCCATCCGGGTTTCGAACCCACACCCTCAGAGTCAGGCACGTAATCGCCATCACACAAAGTCAGACGCCAAACCCGTGGTCCAAACCATATCCAACTTTAAACAAAGTCCGCTTAACTAACTCCATCTGATCTGCACAAATGCTGAAGGGTTGTTATTTATTTTGTTAATTAGTCGAATGGAGTTTCTATGCGATCGTGTTCACTGGAAATTACATCCTCAAATAGAATGCGTACATCATTGTCTCTCTTTTCTGAAAAGATGCTGTTTTCTGGACAACTACCAATGATCATAATCAGTTATGATATGTGGCTATCTATTGCAGGACATCTTCTTTGAGTGGCATTTAGAAGCCAGTGTGATGAACAGGAACATTTATTTATGGACAGACAAGAGCCATTGCAATAAAGGAGTTGTCTATTCATTAAAAATTGTTCCTATTGCAGGACAGTCAAATTATTTGAAGGTGAACAGTAGCTGCTAACTATTGGGGGTCTTATGTTCAATATACAGACTACTGGAGGCTTCACCATGATTGGTGTGATCCATCTTCAACTAACATTCGACTTTGCTTCAATAGCAGTTGTAGTATTACAATTATTCTTCTTGGGATCAACACTCTCAAAATAACTGATTCATATTTAACAGCTGAAGTGTTGAACTTCAAATTCTAAATGCTGTTATTCACCAAGAAGGAGACTCTCACACAAGTTTCCTCTTCATTACATGAAACAAAGTATTCATATTTCCTTACAAGTGTCTACTGTTATAAACTGCACTACCCGTGAAGATCCGGGTTGAACATGGTCTTCAGCAACCCACGCTTGATGTAAAAGGCGACTAACAGGATCGGGTGGCCAGGCTCGCTGACTTGGTTGACACATGTCATTGTATCCCGTAGATCGATGTTCATGCTGTTGATCACTGGATTGTCTGGTCCAGACTTGATTATTTACAGACCACCACCATATAGCTGGAATATTGCTGAGAACAACAAACCAACCAACTATAAACTCCACACTCTGTCGATTGTGATTCGACATTGCCACAAAAACAATAGTTGCTGCAATGTTTGCTAATCTCTTAACAATCATATTCATTCCTATAGTATATTAATTCAGTAATGTGATGCCTGATTCTTCTCCATTTTTAAAAATGTATATGTACATTTCATTCACCAAACGGGCGGTGGGGTAGCCTAGTGGTTAAAGTGTTGGCTTGTCATGCCGAAGACCCGGGTTCAAATCCCCACATGGGTACAATGTGAAGCCCATTTCTGGTGTCCCCCGCCGTGATGTTGCTGGAATATTGCTAAAAGCGGCATAAAACCAAACTCAGTCAGTCAGTCAGTCAGTCTCCAAACTGACCAGCTACACATTGTTAAAGTGTAATCTTAAAGTAGGTTTTTCAGGCTGGATATCAATGAATATATAATAAATATGAATACTGTTTTATTCTAATTCTATCTCACAAAGCTCACCGAGAAACCTGTTAGAAACCATACTGGTAGTGCAGCCACCCTTGTTTCGTCACGCTTTGCATTACCATTATAAATGCTGTTTGATAAATCTGAAGCCATGGCCTTGGTGGGAGATACATGATACCGTCAGAATAACGCCTGACATTAAAGCATTAAAAACAGTTGGCATGGGAAACTGCCATTGATCTCCAAATGATAAATTATCTATTGTCCAACTGTATTTCCAACTTGAGAAACATAATCCTAGATTGCATTAAGATAATACTTTCTCTAGATATCAATTACTGATTTGATGCCCTTAAAAACATGAGCGGTTCATTATAAAATAAATAATATTTTTTAGTCAGTTATGATCAGTGAGCTATTGATATAGAAATAGATGATAATTGTTTTAATTTTCAATAAAGGATATTCAGTGTTTTAATCATGCAGCTATAAAGTAAAAAATATTACATATCTCAGAAAATATACCTTAAATTCCTTTCTTGACTGAGACTACACATTGTAGCTCAGAAGGAGTTTATTAACATGTTTTTTAGTGTTTGTAGTTACAATAAAAGTAACTCTGTTAATGGTGAATGTATTATTTTTTAGTGACAATTTGGAAACTCAAATCCATTGAAATCTGCCTTCATAATCTGTTAATGTCTGAGAGTCCAGGTAACCAAGTTAGTACAGCAGAAGACGTCATGATGCTGTGAAATTGTTAAGCAGTTTTTTTAGCCACTATGTCATATGGAAGATATGAGACCTGTATTACATATGCAGGATTATGCACATCTTATAATTCCCAGCTAATACATCTCGACCTTGTCGGCAGATAAACAAGTTATTTGTTCAGTGAATCAATACATGCTTTATTTGTGTCGTGATCAGACAAACAGCTAATTACAGTGGGTGATCAATACACTGTGACATACGGCATATCAGTCCCACGCAGACAAGTTAGCTTAACTCAGTATGGGACAAATAATAACATGTGCATAAATTAACCAAGTTGACTCCACACTGCTAGCGGTATGGGCCATTACCCCGCAGTATTCTCTCGGCAACAGAGGATGGACGTGAATCGATAGCCATTCTATTCAGGGGTGACAGATCGTCACCTTACATCAAAGATAATTAGTGCTGCATCACGGTCCATTGTCACAGATGTTCTTGGCGACTACATACAGTGGGAGCTCGGTCACCTGTTGACCTTCGATTGAGAAGGCGTAACCATCTAGCCCTGACCCCCGTGGGATCAGCTACTTGTCTGTTATTAGCTGTGTAAAAATAGTGAACGGTCCCAAGGTCACGTTTGACAGCTCACCTGCGAAGCATGTTAGTAAATAGACGCGTTCTAACTCTGTGTGTTCTCTTGTATGCTCACTGCTCAGTGTGTGCTGAGCAAATTGTAGGATTTTGTCGGCTGTTTGGCATTGACACGATGCCCTACTTCGGACTCGGCTGATTGAGGTCTCCTTACTTCCCACAGTGACAGACAGACTGCACAGTTCCTTGTTGGATCAGGACAGGGCTATAAAGACACTCGCTACCTCCCTCGTCACATTCCAGTCTCATCTCTGTCACCGGACACACCACTCACACTGGACCCTGCTCCTGCATTCAAGGATTATTATAAATCTGAATATATATTGAAGTTTTTTTATTCAAAAATTTTAAAAGCAGATTAAAATTTGAAATTATTTCAAATTCTTCTGTTTGGATCGCTTCCCCTACAGCCAACAAAATGCTGATTCAAAATGGATGTTATATGCAAAGCCCAGGGTATTACCATGACCCCATGTACGTACCCCTGGGCACCCAGGCACCTCTTCAAATGGATGATTATTACGCTAGAGTGCCCTCCACAACTCCAGCACAGTACCAGTATCAGACTTACCCGCAGAGGCCCACGACAGCCGTGTATGACTGTGCCTGTCCTGCTGTGCCACCCCAACAAAGTCTACTGCACCAAATTTTGACTGGGAAAGGATATAAAAATGATGTTTTGTGTATGGGACAGATGATCAAGATGGAGGCATATCCTGACTTCCCAAGTCAGAACTGTTGTTATTCTAATATACTTCATGACGGATTTGCAGCTTATCCTCACATGCATCGATACTAAGGTACAGTAGTGAATCCTATCTGGTAGAGGTCATATTTTCCATTTCCATATTATAGTGTTGAACAAAAGTTTAATCATTCATTTGTTCATTCATTCATTTATTCATTTTTATAAAAAAAAATATTTATTTATATATATATATATATTTATTTATTTATCTATTTATCTATTTATTTATCCATCTGTATACAACTAACCTTCAGTATATAATGAGAATGTCAAGGAATCAAGCTTAGTATAATTGCCTGAGTTTCTTTTCTATATTATTTATGAACATTTAGAATTTCCTAAGTGAAATAATGTGTTTTATTGTACTCTGGTTTTGTTAACAGACTAGTGATAAGAGTATGTTTTCCACCTTGTTGGAAATAGGTTCTTCTAATTTGTCTCTGGTGGCTCTTAAAACTAAAGTCTGGAACCCATAATGTGAATTGTGTTTGATTTTTACATTTTAGAACTTTATAAATGGTATTATACTTTCATACAGTGAATCATATAACATAAAGATAATTTTCTGTTAATCACAATTAATTCTCAAACCATATGGTTTTGGATACAACTATGGTCAGGAAGGTGTGGGGGGGTGGGGGCACACTGATCCATCTCTAGAATATGTCTCACTCTATTCAATAAAAGAAATTGTTTCTGGAAAAAAAGAGAAAAAGAAAATTGTGTGAGCATGTTTATTTGTGTTATGAAACCCGTAATCTATTAGAAATTCAGATTTTCTCTTTACATTCAAATCTAGTCTAAAATCAGAAGCTTGTGATTGTGGTGAAACAGGAAACTAACGATAGATTAATTCGAATTTTCAGTCATGTATCAACAGTTTTCGTGCAGTCCGAGAGACATTTCCGTGTTGAACAATAACACTCATGATACATGCTTGGTATTTCTCGTGGTGTTACCTCCTGACAGATATTAGGTGTGATATTTGACAGGCGGGAGTTGTGTTTCTCTAGTGCGTGTTGCTAGTCTCGAGTTCCTGCAAGAAACCCATTCATCTTGGTCAAACAGACATTGAAAACCTTTCCAAAAGGTTAGAGTTCAAATGTGATGCAAGGCACGTCATGGTACCTGCAGACTGTGAACATATCCTGTAAATACTAGCATTACATAACATGGAATATTTATGTTGTCTATTATCTATATGTTGAAAGAATGAAGCATTATAGAATATTTCGTATGTGACTCCACCAGTCATGTGTTGCATGAGTTGCAGTTTGTCATGACTAGAGTTGGGGATTGGTTAAAATCTCATAATTGGTTCATTATCACCGATCAATCTTCGAAAATAATTGGTTAGCGTCATTTATAAAATTGTTCTGATTATTTTTGTAAATGGACACAAAAAAACATAAAGAAAGAAACAGATAGTTTTTTTGTTTTTTTTTGGTCAAATTGCAGAAAATGCATTTCACATCTTTAAAGGATAACTACTATGTTAGGAACATAAATATCTTGGAGTCTTTAAGATAAATTCAATCATGACTTGGAAAGAGCTTGTAGTGCTCTTGAAATGTAACGGACAAAACCAACTTTGTGAAAAATATTTTTAACGCAAATAAATGTTGTTTTTTTCGATTATGAAAAAACATGATCGATTGCTTGTCGTTTAGTCACTGCGGCTAATCTTCGATTATTTCAATTAATCGGACCACCACTAGTTATGACTTAGATCTATCGCCTTTGAATGTACTATAAACATCATAGATTTGACCATATAAGGAAAATGTTTTAAAAAAATACACAAAAACCTAAATTATTTATTCTGACATCTTTTATCTGTTTCCATGTTTGAAATACTGATGTGTATTAACGATTCTACACACATCAAAATATATAATTTAGAATAAGTTTGGTATTATCTATAATCTGTTTCTTCCAGAGAATGATCTGCAGTGTTATTTATGTTGAGATTTCACAGATCAGATATTTCAGTATATCTTTGATTTGTAAGTTGTTGTTTTTTCAAAGACACTTTATTCCAAAATCTGCATATTTCAGCAAATATATATTAAAACTTTCAAATGCTTGTAAAGAATCTTTTATTCCCACATGAGCAAGCTTTTGGTGTTTTTCTATAAATGTGTGTTCTTGACATTCAATTATGGACTGAAATAAGAGTAATCTGTTTTCTGTGGATTCCAGTTAATGAAACAAAATAACTGATTCTGGAATGATCCAAAAAAATAATTACATTTTTCTTTTACATGCCATTTCACTTCTTTGATATACAGCATCAGGCTACTATACTTAACCCTTTTCTACCCAGATGCTGAATAAACCTGATTACATCACAGTAGGAGCTGAAAAGGATTAATGGTAAATCTTAGAGGGAAATGCATTTTTGAGTCTGAACCATTTATTTGTTAGTTTCAAGTGTCAACATTGAGAGAAATGAACAAGGTTACTGAAAAATGTGCAGAAAACACGTCCTTAAACTTTGTGCTACAGATATGAAACTCTTCATTAATAAGAAATTTCAAGAAAGTCGGTCAAAATAAGGGCGCGATAACATCACCCATGATTGACCTTGTGGAGACAGTGTGTCCAAACACTGTGACGTTTGCTGTTAGCCCTCTATGTGGAAATAGCGCCATGTATTTCTGAATGTACGTATATAGATACCCAGTCATATGGTTGATTCATGATTGGAAGACTTATGGTTCACACATCAACATACATCATTATTTCAAAGTCAAAATGATTTGGGTTTTTTTGCTAATTTGTATGTTATCCAAACAGTGCCTTACAGGGATTATGATGAAAATAGTTTTTCCAATGTGCTAGAATATATGTGATTTTCTTCTGGGTAAAGGGTTTTCTCCAAATATTAATGACATTTTATTTTTCTACCACTTTGTGAAATCCAATTTTAAATACAACCCATTTTATCAGTTATAAGGATGTTGGATTATTATATTTGTGATTATTATTCTGTTATTTAATGTCATTGTGAGTCCCAGCATATGTGAGGGTAATGATAGCCATCACATACATATGTTCTAATCCATCTGGGGAAAGGGGTGGCCTAGTGGTTCGAGCATTCACTCTTCATGCTGTAGATCTGGGTTCGATTCCTCACATAGACTCATTCATTCACACTAGATCCATCTGGGAAAAGGGGTGGCCTAGTGGTTCAAGCATTCATTCATCGTGCTGAAGGTCTGGGTTCGATTCCTCACATAGACTCATTCATTCACACTAGATCCATCTGGGGAAAGGGGTGGCCTAGTGGTTCTAGTATTCACTCATCATGTTGAAGGTCCGGGTTCAATTTCCCACATAAACCTGACTAGTCATTCAAGTCTTGTTGCAAGTATGTCAGCTAAACAAATATTTCAAACAAGGTCATTTTGTAAAGGTTACATAGTACATCCTATGTTTGAATGTATAGAATGATTTATCAAAGACGAAAATCAGCCAAAATAATGTTTTCTGGCTAAATGCAAAGTGCTGATTCCTCACTGGGTCTTAATAAATGCAATTAATGCCCTGTCCTGATGGCCATATTTATGAGACAGTCATGGTTCTTACATTCTGGTCGTTAGCGGCAGCTAACTTCAAAGACTTCATTCAGTGTCTCATCACAGAAACATCATAAATTTATCCCACACATCTGAAGGTTTCTGTATGTGATTATTGTATTAAGGTTAGTTCATGGAAAGTATTATACTGTTGTTAGTGTTTGCCCTGATATGAAAATGGTGTCAGAAATTCAAGGCCATGCAAGATCCATTTTTAGGGGGTTTCCATTGTCAAATACAGGGCCTTATCCATACCATTTCTTTTGGGTTTACCCTTGTCAAATACAGGGCATTATCCATATTATTTCTTTTGGGTTTACTGTTATCACATGCAAGGATTTGTAAGGACCAATTCATTGTTAAGCAAATACAGTTGTCATCATTTGTATGAACAAACATGATGTATCTGCTTCATTAGCCCAATGGTCTAATGGATCTTATGTGTGTGAGGTGAGTTGGGTTTTACGCCGCTTTTAGCAATATTCCAGCAATATCACGGCAGAGGACACCTAATATGTGCTTCACACATTATACCCATGTGGGGCGTCGAACCTGGGCATTTGGCGTGACGAGCAAACGTTTGAACAACTAGGCTACCCCACCTTCCCTTATGTGTGTGAACCCGTGAAGATCCGGGTTAGAATATTGATCTTCAGTAAGATGCTTGTCGTAAGAGGCGTCTAACGGGATCAGGTGGTCAGGCTCGCTGACTGGGTTGACACATGTCATCGGTTCCCAATTGCGCAGATCGATGCTCATGCTGTTGATCACTGGTTTTGTCTGTCCAGACTCGATTATTTACAGACCGCCGCCATATAGCTGGAATATTACTCAGTGCGGCATAAAACTAAACTCACTCACCCCTTATGTGTGTGAGGAAAGATATTTTAACGGATATGTGTTGCAAACATTTTCCTACGATACATCAATTCTTGCCAATTAAGAAATAGGGATAGTAAGCAGCATTTGTTAACGTTAGTGTTATATGAACCATTCAAGTGTAATGGCATGAAGGACGACTGTATCATAATGCGACTCTGGGTATTATGACACACAGTCACATTAATCCCACATTGTTATCACACAGTCATGGTATAGAAAATACAAGAATACCAGCTGGGGTATACGGTATGGTTGTTAGTTTGATCAAACTCTCTTTTTTAACACCATTACAGCTATATCACCTCTTGTCAGGTTACTTTGGGTAGGAATGGGGGAGTGTAGGCCAGTGGTTAAAGCGTTCACTTGTCACGCAGGAGATCCAGGTTTGATTCTCCACATGGATACACTGTGTGAAGCCAATTTCTGGTGTCCCTGTTGTGATATTACTGGAATATTGCTATATTTGGTATGAAACTAAACTCACTCACTAATATGCAGGGATATGTATTGGCAAATAAATTGTATTGCAATATATTGCGATTCAGGTACCCGTATTGCGATATATTGGGAACTTAAGTGTTTGACAGTGAGTGACACTAATTGCGCTTGTCAATCCTATTTTCTACATTATAAGTCCCGAAACATATACATGATATATGTTATGGTTCTGATAACAGCAACCTCAAAACTAGGTATAGTCAAAATTCTCTCTATATATTTATACAATTGATAGTATTACAGTATGCTGTTTTGTGATTGAATAACGGAGGAAAAAATTTGTTGTGAATGAAAGTATGAGTATATTTTAATTTAGACCTTGAAGATAATCACCAAAACTTCATACATCTTGTTTACCCAATATACTGGTTCTCCCAACCAATGGGGCGGTGGGGTAGCCTAATGGTTGAAGCTTTGGCTCGTCACGCCGAAGACCCGGGTTCGAATCCCCACATGGGTACAATGTGTGAA
>VKKT01000103.1:44675-69616 GCA_008038995.1 Haliotis laevigata
GCACATATTTGAAAGCAGTGGGTAACGGAAAATGAAATACCCATTCAACATTCATAATACCCCCTCCCAAAAAATTACAGTGGGTACAGTACCCACATGAGGTAAATCTTATCTGGATGTCTGTGTGTCAATGGTCACAGTTCCGATCACAGTTCTGATCACATGTCCATGTTTAATGTAAAGGATGGTATGTTTCAGGGTGGGGAACCAGAGTTTACAACATACACAAGCAACATGCTGGAGGGAGTGGACTACATTTTCTATGGCAGCGAGGGACTGGGTGTGGCCGACATCCTCAGGGTCGTGGACAGCGCAGTTTTGGAGGAGACTGGTGGAATACCCAACAAGGATTTGCCATCAGACCATCTCTCACTCAAGTCAACCCTCTATTTTAAATAGGTAACACTACCTGTTGTGGCATTTTCTCAGACTTGTTTGTATCATAGTAACCTTCGAATTATCTGCCTTTTGCAGACTCCATTACCATGTGCAAATAGTCTCCAGCAGCCATTCTCGAAAGAGAAATCTGGGATTAGGCTCATAAAAAAATATGTCCGTTTCCTATTACATGCTTTTTAAAAATAGGGTAGTTGAGTCGATTTTTTCTTCTTCTTTTTAAAAAAAATTATGTTTTAAAAAATGTTACCAGCACCAGGTGTGCACCTGAGAATGTCTTCAAGGATACCATATCATATTGTTAAATGCCTTGTGATGAAACATTGAAAGATTTCTACATCAACTCATTATTATCCCCCGCAACGCATTTTGCGGGGTTTTTAAAATGGACTCTGTCCGTGTGTGCATGCATCCGTCCGTCCACATTTGTCTTTTCCGGAGCAGAACTCTAAAACCGTTCAATATTTCTTCACCAAAGTTGGCACGTACATAGATCTGGTGGTGTACTGGTGCCTTTTGGTAGTTTTGGAATTCTGAATAAAATATTTTTGGCGTTTCCATGGCAACAAGTTTGACTTAGACTGAAATTGGTGGTTCTGCTCTTTTCCGAAGCAGAACTCTAAAACCATTCACTATTTAACAGACATCATTTTTTTAATAGTTTTTATGCCTTAGATGAAGAGGTCTGAAGCTGGCACTGACACAACTGAATTGACTATTGTTGTCACGGGCATCATAGGAAAAGATGTTAAGAGGTGTTAGTTGTTGTTAACCTGTCTGGCAGTCTGTATGAAGGTTATCAAACACCTGGTTAACTCAGAGTCATTATGCTGAGTAGCTGACAGGCTTAATTGATGATAAACCTGCAACATGTATCTCTACGGGCTGATACTATCCATGCGTGACTGTATACGTGCAATAGTTAGTAATGTGATGTTACTCCCACATTTGACCTAACCATCACTGAACACTTAATCTTCATGAGTCTTCCTTAACATTTGGAGATGGTTAACGTGACCATTGAGTTATTGAGTAGAAGGATCCTAGCCTGACAATGTTTAGCTATGAACAGATAGTAACCAGGAGTTTCTGTTTCAGGTACAGGCAATACTGAGTCCACCTTCATCACTGAATCAGCTACACCCTGGCTTCCTCTCAGAGAAAGGACTACATTGTCTATGAAGACAGGGATCAGATTATCTATATTTTCTGGAATAATGAATTGTTTGCCAATGAAATATCCAGCTGATGGTAAAACTGTCCTGTCAACTTTTATGTGTAACTATAATACAACTGAGCTTCCCTGAACAAGCTGGATGAGTTAGTGGTGAGCTTGTGTCAAGAATTCATTATATTAGCATTCAGTATTTCCTTACCCCGGTTCGAACACGGTATCCATGAGGGCAGAACCTACCGATCTATCGAGCAGCTAGTTGAATTGGAAAACGATCTAGTCCAAAAGGATGTAACAATTAAGCATGACATTAAATATTGATGTCCTTAGTTTGGACTTGCTCTTTGTAGACAGTATACTGTTTGAAGTTTAATGTTCCCAGTTTGTCATTATTGTTAGTTGTTACATGAGCAACCCAAAAAGTAATTAGCTGTATTTCTGGACTTGTTAATTTGTTATTTTATTTAGCTTTTTTGTTGTAAGGTTACGATCTATACAATCGTGATACATCACACACTGTTCAGGTGTAACAACTGTAGGGGGTGTTATGTTTGATTAACAACGCAGTGTTTTGTTAGATGTTGACATTGTGATGTGAATGTAACCGGAATTAACGAATGGACCAAACTGCGTATCTGAAGCAGATATGACAGTATGTGAAGTTGCTCTCCTGCCTGGCTGGGATGTAACAGTACGGACCTGCTATTGATGCTTAATTTACGATATGGACGTGTTCAGCTTTGTAAATACTGCAAATTATTAGTGCTTTGCAAATGTAAGTCATGTTAATTGTGACTCCCTATTGCAGTAGAGAGATACTAGGGTGTGTTAGGTTACAGAGACTATTTGAGATACTCTTGTACCAATACAATCATAGTCCTACTATTGTTGCAGTAGAAACAGAACTTGGCTAATACATGTACTTTGTGTGTAGCTGTCACCCCAAGGTTGGCTTATCAAGTACTGTCAGGAATTGATCGTATGACCCTGTTATGTTTAAATATGGTTTTGTATTGTATTGTATCACCCTTAAGTTGTTACACCTGTGGTGTCTGTGACAAAACTTTATTCTGTATGCCAGGATCCTCTCAGTACTGACTGTAGTCTGTATGCCAGGATCCTCTCAGTACTGACTGTTGTCTGTATGCTAGGATGCTCTCAGTACTGACTGTTGTCTGTATGCCAGGATGCTCTCAGTACTGACTGTAGTCTGTATGCCAGGATGCTCTCAGCACTGACTGTTGTCTGTATGCCAGGATGCTCCAAGTACAAACTATTCACTATTCTCAGCAGATGATTGCACTACAAACTATATAGTCTGTATGCCAGCAGATGTTTTCAGTACAAACTATATATTGTATACCCACCGCAGGTGCTGTCAGAATGAACTATAGTCTGTACACAGAGCAGGTTCTGTCAGAATGTACTTTAGTCTGTACACCGAGCAGGTTCTGTCAGTACAAACTATAGTCTGTACACCGAGCAGGTCAGTCTGTGCATATTCCGACTACAGTAAACATTATTAACAAACTTGAATGCTTGCTTATCTTCCATGAAGCCAAACAATGACTTGTATAACAACCTATTTTTGTTACCAGATAACTGATTGTTTCATTTCTTTATTATGAAATGTAGTACTGTAAATACTAGAGAATATTGGGTTCTTCCCATTTGAAGTCACCAGGTTTCAGCGACACATCCCAAAGGACGCCGAGCACTAGATGACACATTTCCCTTCCTGCATTTACATGCCGATACTACTAGGCTGCTATAGAGGCTGTAGCCATACACCTCTTCATCATCTAGACTGCAAATAACTTCTCCAGAAACACCACTACATAATAAGGCTGGCTACAGCAGAGATCATGGGATGTATCTGTGCAGTATTAAGGTTTCTGAATGGCAAATACATGGCTAATTTATTTTTGATGGACAAAATCGTCTCCCAATTGACAAGTCGTATATGTTGAGGTTGCCATATGAACCTTAAACAGTTACATATGGGGAATTGTCTTATGATGTCTTACCATGATATATTGTTGTGATCTCCATTTTCCCACCTCCCTCATGAGATGTCTTCTTGAATTCAATCACAGACACAATGCAAGTTTTCCCGGTAAATAGTAACATTACTGGCGTTCCTTGGCTGGAAAAGGGATGGAATGAACACTCAAACGTCACATTTAATTCCATGGTAGTTTATTTTTGTACTAAGAATAAACCACTGGGTCCTGTTCCTCTAAGCCAATGTAGCACTATGACTAGCGTAGGCCAATGTTCAATCTGCAACCACTTTAGCGCTTCCACAGCTTGGTGGAATGAGCCCACTAGTGTTAATTCCATTCTTAGCTTTCTAATTATGTTAAGTAGTTGAAAAATATGTTGTTAAAGGAATTAAATCTGGTTTCCATGGCACTCCTTGCAAAGCAGTTTGCATTGAGAAAAAGACATTGCCTGTGTTTTTAGTGCTAGAATATGAACTTCAAATGCATTGAGAAAAGTTGTCTATATCTTATTTGTTAGGGCATAGTGAACATCCGATCTTGTTTTTGTTTTCTTGTTTTAATTTGTCAATACCTATTTGGTATGTTACAGTATAAGGCATAAAGTGCAAACAGCTTGAACACACTACATATATATATTGCCTCGTATTTTTAACTGCTTATATCAGGTACCTATTATCCATTTTGAATTTTGAGCCCCTCGCTTGCCTGAGCAGCTCAGCATCTTATTCCTTTGAAAGGTTTGAACTTGTTGTATTTGCAGAAATAGTAACTGTTTGATTGAAAATTGAACTTTATGAATAACATGTTATATTGCATCAGTGTTCTTTCGGTGTGTAGATCCCTACAGTTTGAAAACTCTTAAAATCTACATCGAAAAACAGACAGCTGATGAGGTATACCAGATACTGTTATCCATGATATTGGCCATTTCGTTCCAAGCACAATTGTCTCCCATAATTGGTAACCTAGCATGAATAGTTTCTGCTTGGTCATCTGGTACTCTTAAAGGTTGGAAGGGCAGGTTATTTCCTCAAAGCACCTGTGTGCTGAAAGATCACTTTACTGTCCACAAGTTCTTCACTATCCTTTCAATGCTTTGTGTAAATAGTTTTACCTCTTTACTGATTACTGATACGTTTCCTATCAGATGTTTATCTGGGTATTATTTGTGTTAAAAGTGGAATAAAACAGGAATTTTGTGAAAACTGTTAAAACTGAAAATCTTTTCAGAAACCAAACTTAACAGATGTGTATGTGCAAGGCATAACCAGAACACAAATTGATGCCCACACTGTCAAACACTGGCTTCTTCAGGCCCCTTACACTTCAGTCAGTCCAGATGAGGGTGTGTATTCCCATGTCTGTACCAAAGGCAACCCAGCCTCACTCGTTCACACACTTTCCCAATCTACCAGGATCACATGGACTGTAGTGCTATCCACAAGGGGACTGGATATGGCCTGAAAGTAATACAGGAGCAGAGAGTTCATCCACATATATATCACATCGTACAATGCCATCGTAACCTGAGCAAGTTGCTGTTTGGTATTTTATGTATTGTTGTTATGGCATTTTATAGCATTTCACAGGTTAAGATTTTTTTAAATGGTAATTTTGTGTTTTAAGGCACCATTGTTCTTTATAAATCCATGTTACGTCATTCATTACCGAACGAATATTGTAAATAACTGATTTGTATAATTCAGGAAATGAATTCTGTATCTCATTTAATCTGAATAAAGCATTACTCTTTAGAATTGTTTCACTATCACTGTGATTCCCCCAAGACCAGCGAGGACACCGATGGCCAAGTGGTTTGATTCCCCACATGGGTGCAATGTGTGAAGCCCATTTTGGGTGTCCCTCTCGCCGTGATATTGCTGGAATATTGCTGAAAGCGGCGTAAAACCATAGTCACTCACTCACTACACACTAGTGACGCTTAGACGTTGGAATATAGCGGAAATAGTGTACACAGCTACACGTAAAACAAACAATTACACATACACACAGACCATCCTGGTAGGGTGGCCGTTGTCAGCTGCGACTGAAGACTGGAGTGATATCAACGTTTCGAGTTCTCATAGCGACACAGACCATTCTGTCCTGGTTCTAGTTGAACTTTCAATTGTATAAAACAAAATGTTTCTGTCTCTACGATAAGATAATATGACAGCATGGTTGTCATAAGTATTTGTAATCGGAAATGCAACGCTAAATCCTCTTCGAATACATGAGTATTGCATACCATTGTACTGCACATTCTACGATGTAGGCGTAGCCATGAATTAATAAATGTTGAAAATTAAACATTTGAAACTCACGGAGATCTTGGGATTTGATTGTTTTTCATGTTTGCAGAGATATTGTGCATACATTCCCGCAAGGAACAGTCTTAATTTTGTACTGAAGATATAACATTTACAACGTATAAAATTTGTCATAAATTATGGGGACGATGGAGAAAAATCGGGTGGATGTTGGGAGATAGATAAATTCCCATGCACATTCCCAAGAGCTTAACATATAGATCAATAACACTTGAAACGTCGTATGGGTTCCAAACGGGGTCACTATACTGATTTACGGTCACTAATTACGTTTTCTGCAGAGGATACTAGTTATTATGGAGTAATAAAAACTCATCTCACAGACACACAATTCATAAAGATATCAGTTACGATTACATAGTTTAAAGGATGTTTCTTGACAAATCCTAGCCTACGGTAATAAGGACTCGTCTCTTTGTTCTCTGCCTAATATTGGATGTGCATGTGAACATACCAAGAGTGGGCTCCTGTCAGGAAAAGACGGCTGCTAAACTCGAAAGCAGATAGTCCAGCCGTAACTTGACTGGTTCCCTGTCGTCGTCCTTCGCCTTAGCTATCCTCTGTGTATCATGCGCAACACATATAACATGCAGCGAGCCGATCTAAGCCGTAACGTAAGATTTGATGCAATAACGTCTCCCTAAAGAAGGTCAAGGTCATAGAAATCTGCTCATGTGGGCATGTGTTTTGTTTGATGCACTTTACGCAAAATCTATGAAAACGGTTCTGTTTGAAAAGCTGCATATTGTGAGTACGTCGAAAGAACTAAAGAAGTAACATGAAATTGTTTGAATTTGTATGTCGTATATGAACGTGACATTACTGACAACAAAATGGCGAAACAGTTGAAACCTAAGCCGCTTTCACTTGTAACAGAATATAGTCCTGATCTCATTTTGGAAGTAGAATCTGTTACTGGAGACAGTGACAATGGAAGACATATGGACAGTATTTCCTCCGAATCAGTTACAGAGGAAGTGTATGAACCAGAAATGTATTACGATGACGCAGAAGATGGCCGGGAATCGGAATCGGATTCCGAGCCCGAACAGCACCTCGTGGACACAAGCGAATTCACAACTCCTGATCGACCATTGAAGTTTACCGTCAAACTCCTACTTGACTGGTGTCAGAAAAACAACATTGACATAGATCTAAAAACCATAAAACCTGCCGCTCTGGATCAAATTCTGTGTAGGTTTTATGTAGAAGTCCGGAGTAAAGCTGGACAGCGATACTCTAGAAATACGATCGTTGCAATAAGGTACGGTCTAAATCGGTATTTCGCAAACATGGTACCGCCAAGAAAGATGGACATTATTGAAGAAAAGGCATTCAGGTTTTCCAATGCGGTGTTCAAACGTGTTGTTAAAAGTGCCGCCAGAGAAAACCCAGAACGAACAAGCCCCCGCATGACGACAGAGGATCTGAGGAAAATATACAATAGTGATGCATTAAGCCCCAACACCCCACTCACCCTTCTACTCAAAGTGTGGTTTGAAATCAGCGTGTACTTCTCCAGGAAACGGTCAAAAGTGCAACGGGACACCAAGACGACAGACTTCATCTTTGACGTTGACAGCGACGGACGTCGTTATGCAAGCGGAGCATCACGAGACGAGGAACGTGATAGATGTCGGATGTATGAGAAGAAAGGTGATGAGATGTGCCCCATTTTATCCCTAGAGAAGCTGCTGACGAGAATCGACCCTAACTGCCAGTACCTATTTCAGCGTCCAAGACTGTCCATACCAGACAAAACCAGTGCCTGGTATCACCCGGAACGGATTGGCAGAAACTTTACTTCTCAGATGATGGGAAAGATCACCAAACTAGCTGAACTTGATACAAAGTACACTAATGTTTCAATGAAGAAACTAGCTCCCTGGTCGCTGGAGGAACTTGTTTTCCATCACAGGTATCAGGTCATGTCTGTACAAAGCAGTCAAGTACTGGTTTCATACGCTACGTCATCTACATCAGGACCAGGACTTGTTCCAGCTGATAGATCACTACTCCCAGCCACACTCCCTACCGACTCCACCAAGTCGGTGGGGTGCAACACAGAGGAGGAGAGGGGGGCATTTAGGCCATACGTCAGACGGAAATCACAGACGAAACCAGACAGGAAGGGTCAGCATATTCTGGGTAAATATAACTCTGTAACGGTAATTTAAGTAAAGGGCTAGGGAGGGCTAGTAAGGTTGCTATGTATTTACTGTTCATGGGTACCATCATGGTAGTGCTGTGTCAATGTTAGAGAGCCTCCAATTGGTGTATTCACTTACTGGTACAACATCACATTTACAGGAGGCCCTGATCCCATAGATGTGAATACAGCGAAAGCCAAGATAAAGCGGGTATTCCAGCGCCTGGTGTACTCCGACCTAGTCACTGTTGTTGACTGGCTCAAGCGGATCGATGTTCTCAAAGACACTTCTGGTAGGCCAACGTCAACCTCCCATGAACTGCTATTGTTCTTAAAATAGTTTAACAGAATTTATCCAGCCTGTTTGTATTTTTCACATACCAGAGTGTGTTATGAAAATAGTTTCCTACTAACAGGTATTCACTTGCTACGACCCTTCTGCCTTCCGATGCAAAATTATTCCAGTTGACCAGTTACCCCCATTGCTGCGACTGATCATTCCCCCTTCCTCCTCGACCATACTTCGTGCATATGTTCGATTCTTAAGTTTTGAGTAGCATAAGTAAAACAAGGTTATCACATTTCTTGCAGTCGGGGTTGACTCAAATCACTGGATCACCCTGAGTTAGTGTAATAATACGCGAAAAGCTTGGATACAATGTAAACTGCCTATTCAGACAAGTTGAAACACAACAAATGTGTTTCTCTCCTTTCTCTCTCTCCCCTGTGATATTGCTGGAACATTGCTAAAAGCAGTATAAAACTAAACTCACTCACTCATGCCTGAAAAACGATAATAAAGTAGGAGACATCAAGCCAATGCAAAATCATGGTGACCAGAGTACTGCTCCAGGCTAGCTATTCTCGAAACTTCGTAAGCCTTACGAACTTCTTAAGCCCATTCTTGACACATTGGCTACGATCAAAGTTAAGAATTCTTAGGGCTACGAACGTTTCGAGAATAAGGGCCCAGAGTGGTAACCTTGTTTGGGTCAGTTATGGTTGTGGGAAGAATGAGGTTACCAGTCCACATGTGCTAACATTGGTCAGTCAAGGTTAATGTGGATTATACCTTAGTCAACACGATTCACATGGGTCGATCGCAACATATTACAGAACCATGGATGAAGCGGCCATTGGTTTCTCTGGTTCTGACGTCATTGGACAGTGTCACCAATTGGCTAGGGAGACTTTTACTATTCTTCAATATGATTTCTTTTCTTATTCCAGGGATAGTGTTTTGTCGGGAAAACTGTTATAGGATAATGGAACAGCCGCCAAGAGCCCGAAAGTTCACCCCACGACAGGTTCATCCAACACAGCCACCCCAATCGGCCATCCAGCCCTACATCCTACCATCTCCACTCTCACTGTCCCAGTACTACATGAACAACGCCGTCAACACTGCTGCTGCTGGTGCTGCACCTCCTCCGGCAGCCATTTTCTTTCCCCAATTTCCTCTCAGCTCTCAGAACCAGACTGCCATCAGCCTTGCATCACAGGAGTCCTCTCTGCCAAGACATACTGCATCCTTACTAAATGCCTCTGTTACAGCCAAACCCACCAACGAGGACCATTTCAAGTACCAAACAGGATATGGGAATGGTTTCAATAGTGCCAGGAATGGCAAGCAGCTCGCCATAGCTCCAAGGCCTGTTGTCACGGCAACAACACCAAGTCACTCCATAGGCCGCAGTACACAGCAGCAGACAGCAAACGACAGCAATCCCGCCACACCATACAGTCAAGTTGCCCAAGCGGGAAACTGTGTCCTGTTTGGTGGTCAACTTCAGGGCAACATAGATGCCAGTGACAACACCGCATCGACAACATCACCTCAAAAGAAACTTAAAATTTCTAATGTCACAGGTGAAAGTAAAGTCTGGAAGATTTTGTAGAATGTTCACCCAAGTTCAACATGATGAACTATAGCCAGCAGAGACGACTGTCTGTACCATATGCAGACTTCATCTAGAAATCTACACCATGGCCTACGATTAGCATATTCTTCAAACATATGCACTTTACACTTGAGGAATTGTTGACATTGCTTCAATATTTACCTCACTGACTGGTTGCAAAAGAGATCAGGTCCATTAAAAAAAGTCTTGAACTGAGAATCCAAGCTTCATATGAATGGTTATCCAAATGAAAATCGTGTCTGTCTTTTGCTCCTGTATCACAAATATTTCTGCAATGTGTTTTGTAATTACAGTTTGTCCCGGAAGCAAGTTACCCATAATCTACATTCTACACCATAGATCCAATGTCTGATCAACTTATGGTATCATGACAAATCCTTTATCCTTAAAGTATTCAGGTCTATAGGCTGCCAGAGCATTTCTCTTTAGAAACGATTATCAGTTCATAACATTTACTGAAAAAACATGCACTACACTATCGAAAACGTTAAGTGATATGGAACATAGAGTCCACTCGGACTATTAACCTGATATGATCACTTCTGATATGTTGTTGGTTATTAATTTTCGCCTGCGGTTGTCTCCCCTTTCAGGTTTGCATGTTAGTTTATTGTGCTTTCACCCTCTCGCTTCCTTCTTGGAAGTACTGAAAAGCTGTTTTATTACATTTTGAAATAAACTAATTTTTGTATTTTAACTCCCTGTCATTAATACATAATACAAATGTTGTTTTCAATGATTTTTTTTATTTCTTCTCATCATTAGGAAAGGAAATAAGGGGGAATAGGTGGATACATGTACGTGGGGATAATGGGTAGGAATATTGGTTCTTAGCAACGTGTGCTGGTCGTAAGAGGCTGCTTATGGAAGTGGATGGTAGGGCTTGGCGCTTGGATCACTGTGTGTCATCGTGTTAAATTAAGTGAACAAATGCTCATGATGTCAGTCACTGGATTGTCTGATCCAGAACTGATTACTCACCGACCGCCGAAAGTTGCGTGTGGCGTTAGAATATATACAAAACCATCCCATTGTTCGTTGGCGTCGTTTCTGATAGTGGCACGACTTCGTGTCAGCGTTAGACATTTAAAAAACACCCAGAACACCTCGGAATTCTTGTCCGAGTCAACAAATACACAGCATCCTTGCACAGGCCGTTTTAACATTCGTTGTTTTACATAATCGCCTAAACTGAAATCCTAGGTTTCTGAGAGTTTTACCTCCCACCAGTCTTCTGATAACAACAGGGTGAGTGAGTTGGGTTTTACGCCGCTTTTAGAAATATTCCAGCAATATCGGCCGGGTCACCAGAAATGGGCTTCACACATTGTACCATTGTGGGGAATCGGCGTGACGACCAAACGCTTTAACTACTAGACTACACCACCGCCCCGATAATGGTAGAATTGGTCTTTAGCAAACCATGCTTGCCGTAACAAGCGATTAACGGGTTCGGGTGGTCAGGCTCGCTGTCTTGGTTCATCTATGTGATGATCTCCCCAATTGTGTAGATCCATGTTTATGATGCCAATCAATGGATTGTCTGGTCCAGACTCGATTATTTACACAACGCCGTCATAAATTATAGCTAAAAGTTGCTGGGTACAGCTTTAAAAACACTTTGTTTACTATTTGAAACAATCTGATTGTGAAACTTCGGGACATTCAAATACATGTAGACCGCGAAGAATGCATTCCCTTTGAAGCCACACCGGACCCCATTTGGTCATTCAGTCTATGTGTACTATCTTCTAATCTCCTGAGTTTGTGCACGTATCTCGTCCGTGTGACGTCGGCCCCTGCATCTCCTGCTGTTTGCGTCCTGTTTATTTTACCCAACACAATAATCACAATATGGACAATTATACATCGGCACACCTGTGATGATAGGTAGCGTTAAAATACCTTCCCTTACCCAACCAGATGACACAATACTGTTATTACGTAATCACTATCACTCACTAAAGACGATTATTTAACACTGCTGTTATTTTGACAATATATTTTATAGACTGTTAGTGAAAATAACGGATATAATTATATAGTGCATGCTTGTGAATTACTGATGGTTTTATCATCAATTTGGTGAATGTTATTTGTACTCACTACAGTCAACAGAATCGGGAAAGTATTGTGTTCAGCAGCCTGCAGCCTTGACCTCGGGAGGTAAAGGTAATAGAGGGATAGATCATTTCTTGTTGTTGAGGAGCAAAATTGAGAATTCTAAACCATAACTCTGCGGTTAGACCTCGCACCTCGTGGGCTGTTTACGTTTCATACACTTTCACTTCCACTTTCTATAATTTTGATATATCTTTTTCAAATTCCTAATTTTCTTCTACCCTCCCCTAAATTAAAAATCTCATAACTTGTAATCTTGCGTTCTTATATCGTTCCAAAATAACCAGTTTCGAGAAAGTACAGCGTTTCACCAGTGTTCGTTTGACCTGCTTCCCTTTGTTTTGGAACTACGACTAGTAGGACTGGACTATCACTTGTAGTGATGCAGACGTGATATAGATGGTCATTCGCTCCGCAGGTGGAGTCAAGGACGAGAACTCAACATATGTAAGTAATATCTTGAGCTGGTCAATGTCAAGAAACGAAAACAACCAAAAGCGTGTTACAGTTAGATAACATGTGCACGTAGGCAAGATATTACAGGCTAAAGGATGATCTTGCAGAAACAAACAAGTTGAACCCAAAGATACACCATTATGTAACTTCATTTCAGATATGTCCTTCTATTAAACCGTCTCTAAATTCTTGCTCCTCCGTGTTATTTCAATTAACAGTTATTTAAATCCCGACGTGTTATCAGTTATTGCACTTGGTAAAATGCATAAAGGCGAAAACCGTTTCTGAATTCTTTCTTTTCAGAGTTAATTTAATTAACAGTTGCATGTATTTCTATCTTGACTTATTTTCAGTTATCACACAGTGAAATGGGTAAAATGTAGTCGGCTTCTAAATGAAGACAGGTTTATCAAATAATGATATTTACGTCGTGGATTTCCTTTGCATAAATGTATACGATGTGTTATGGCTTTTATTTTCTGCACACATAAACCTAAGATGGGCATGGATATCTGTTACTGGCTAAACCAGCTTCATTTCAAACAATACGTGGAACTGGCGTGAGGTAACCTAGATGTGACAAGATCGGGAGCATATGGAGAGGGATATTTAACTCTCACGGTCGTTTCCAAAAATAACTGAATTCGGTAGATAACTAGTCGTATCACACTCCCGATAATTCCCTTTGCGGCTGTTGGTTAACTTTAGTAACAGGTGTATATCAAACTTCTTGTTCTCATATATCGTGGAACATTCCGATAAGGCAGTATTCGACTGATACTCTCTCTGAAGCTAGTCGACACGAGACCAGTTTATCATAGCAGGCACAGGAATATCCATCGTTCCCTTCCAGTGTATTTGATCCACGCAACAGCGTTTGTGTTAGAACAACGCATTTTTGAACTAAAAGAAACAAAAACATTTATCGGTAAGCAAACATTTAACTTGCAGAGTTGTCTCTCTTTCAATGTTTACCGACACTAGGTGGCTTCCGGTATCATGGCTGTCAATCATTGAATATATTGTGTTGATTATGACTTTAGTGGTGATGTTGTGTTTTCATGTTTAAGAAATGGACCCAACCAGCAAGGAAAGTGAAGAATCAACTCACAATGAGAAGAAGTCAGCGGTCGCGTGTTCAGACGCGCACCATGACACAGGAGTCAGCGAAGAGAACGTGGAAGACGCTGATGTTGATAACGAAGATCGTGATGATATTTACATGGTACCCGGCTCGAGTTCGGGAAACGGTGGGTCTGATGCCATGCATTCAAGCATGTTACGCATACCAACACCTGAAGAGTCTAATTTCCTCATGGAAAATAAAAATACAAACAGGAAAACTGGTGCAGATATGAAAATCCTTGTTAGCTACTTAAAATCTTTGAATGAAAAGCGCCCACCAGAATGCATCCCACCAATAGAACTTGATAAATACCTGTCCTCCTTCTTCATGGTTGTAAGAAAGTTTGACGGAGCTGAATATGAACCTTGCAGCTTAAGGGCAATGCTGGCTAGTATTGAGAGGTACCTGAAACTAAAATGCTACCCAACATCATTGACAAGAGATATTCACTTCGCCAAGACAAGAGCTGCCTTGAAGCTGAAGCAGCAAATGTTGAAACAAATGGGTAAAGGTGTGAAGTCACAGATATCATCAACATCACATGTCATGGAACAGAGACTGTCACAGTTATGCAAGTCTCAAGAGTTTGGACCTTACACTCCTGTGTCTGTGCTGTTTTCTCTGTGCTTTGTGTTTGTTGTGAATTTGAAAATGAGAAAAGCAACAGAACACAAGAAATTGTTGTGGGGAGACATAATGTTAGGCGTAGAAGAGGACTCTGGGAGAGAATATCTTGCATTTTCCCCACAAATGCTGCACAGAACAGCAAACAGTCACTTACGTCAATCCCGGCAGATGATATGGAGCAAGCCAGAGATACCAGAACAGGATCCCGTGGCTTTGTACAAACTATATGCAGAAAAACGACCTATTGCTGCCAATCACAGATACTCTCCATTCTACCTTGGTGTAAATGTCAATCAACCAGCCCCTGCTCAGTCTTGGTATCGCCCTTGTGCTCTGGGTATGAACAAACTTAATGAGATGGTGAGACAGATTCGTGACCTAACAGGAATGGCTGCCCAAGCTGCCCCATTTGAAGGTACTGCTGCTGTAACTGGTGATGGGGACTCAAACTGTGACTCAACAAATGCCTCATCAGTTGATAATGACGAGGGAGAATTGAACACAAGTCAGAATGACAGTTATGGTCGACAAGACAGTAAGGTGTCTGATGTTCTTGCGTACCATGTGATTGCGCAACCAGATTCTGAACTGGACTCCAGTGATAGCCTGTCCCATCAATCCCTCTCATTTAATGAAGAAGTGGTGGATGATGTTGCTGACCAACCTGATAACTGCCATGGAACTGTGTCAGGCTACTCTACGGATGATAACTTTGGTAATGGTAAGTATAGACTTGTCAGTTTGTTCAATCATCAATGTACATTTTGTTTAAACACTCATGTTTGTTGTTTAATTGCTGTAAATAGTATTAGGCACAAATGCAGTGACACTAGTAAGAACTTTTAACACAAAAGCTTTGTTACTATGGTAATTAATTTAGCATGCTATTGGCATGCTAACCATAGCAACCAATTCCAAGAGGTTTGGAGTTTTCCATTAAAATGTCAGAATTGGGTAAATATTGGAAACACATGATAAGAATGAGCATTAAAAAATATGCCTAAACATGTGAGTAACCTATTATGATCATGAACAGAATTCCAACTGGTCAAGTTTACTTATTTTAAAAAGGGAACAGAAAGAAACAGTTTAATTATTGCTTCAACACCACAGTCTCCAGCTAGTATCCAGGCATAGACAACATTGGTCATGTCCAAATAGTCCTATGTTCAGTTTTGAATAGTGGTTGTGTACAGTTAACATAGTAAAATAACAAGAATATGGGACAAGACAAGTAGTACCCCTGATTTTTACCCGTGAAGATCCGGCTTAGAATTGATTTTCAGTAACCCATGCTTGTCGTAAGAACCGACAAACGGAATCGGGAGGTCAGGCTCGCTGACTTGGTTGACACATGTCATCCGTTCCCAATTGCGGAGATCGATGCTCAAGCTGTTGATCACTGGATTGTCTGGTCCAGACTCGATTATTTACAGACCAACACCATATAGCTGGAATATTGCTGAGTGTGGCATAAAACTAAATTCACTCACTAACTTCAGATTTGTTCCTCACTGAATGTTCTTAAACAAACAGGAACACAGAAACAACTAAGTATAAACCTGGTTAAACTTCATTCAAACTATAAGAGCAGAGTGTTGCTTGGGGCCACTGTTTGTTTGAATTAAAGTAACGCAAATCAAAAAAGTTTTGTTAATCTGAACTGCTGCATTGTTTGTACCACTTCCATTGATCTGTTTCTTTTAAATACACTGTCATAGATGCAAATGTGCTTTTAGCGATCAAATTTGATAACCATGGTAAAATAGAAAGTATACAAATTTCACAGAAATTGTTAAAACTGTATTGCCCATGACATGGCATTAACATAGTTATGGCAAGTCTTTTTTCATTCCTTTTTGACAGACTTTATCTTTATCATACTTATCAATACTAGTGGTTGGCAGGTTGGAGAAAATAACAAACAAAAAAGACATAAAAGAGTTCTGTTCGTGTCGTGTGTAATGCCTTGTAGGCAGTATTTGGTCCAGCTAGTTATCTAAGCCGTTGCAGTTTAATCTGTGATATGAACAATTTCTTTGCAGTTTTTCCTCATACATTCCCATCTAAAAGTAAAGTAAATCTATGGGTTTTTCTCATTATGGTTAGCATGAGAAGGATATGTTTACTTTTATTTCCAACACTGGATATGTTTATATTTCTTCCAGAACCTCACCATTCTGAGCACACAGAGTACATTGATTTAGCTACAGCTAAACATCAGCTGTCTGGGATTTTGCAAAGGATGGACATTTTGGATCTGGTAGCATTTGACCAGTGGTTAAAGAAAATGAAGATTGGTCGGGACACTGCAACAGGTACAGTTTCATTTCATGTTGTCAGACTTGGGTATCTTTACAGGTTACACGACTAAAGGCAAATTGGCACCTTAATGTCTTTCACAACTCTGCATTTTCATTATATGCAGTAATCATACCTGGTGGGATTTTTGTGGCTTATATGTCATGTCATATCATATCTATCATTTATCATCAATAAGAAGACTGATACTAGGTTTTCAAACAAAGTGTATTTTCTTTTCTGTGTATTGTGTAACACAATTACAGTGGCAGCTCTCAAAACCGGCAACCCTCCAATCCGGCAGCTCTCAATATCGGCACTAGAATTTGGTCCCGGTAGAAGCTAGTTAATTTATGATAATTTACAGTGATTACACGCCCTCTAATCCGGCGTCAGTCTATTCCGTATTTCGGGACAACAAAGACCGCCCAATTGACTGTTTGTACTGTATTTAACGCTCTCTAAACCGGCATCCAGTATTAACAACACAGTGGATTACCATTGGCTCGTTGATGTTGCCTGATAAAAGGAGTATGGATAAGGATTAGGCCTAAGTACGTGAGGTAAATTGGTGAGTGACACGTGTCACTTGCATACTTTCTTGATATGCTGAAAGGCATCAGATACTTTGCTTTGACAAGCGTAGCAAGGTTACTACTCGCAACAGGTTGTTCAGTCGTATTTGAAGGCATAGGGAAGATCATTCTCAGATTGAAATGGGAAAAGGCATGCTCTCTATACTGGCATATTTGCTGGTCCCAACGAATGCCGGTTTAGAGGGCTTCCACTGTATAACATGTTTCACTATTTGTTTCATTTCACCAAAATTGTTCGTAGAATTTCATTCACAAATGACGTCTTCTTCCAAATTGGTGGACCAAATGCATAAAACATGGCAATGACTTTCCCTCACATTGTTTAATCCCCTGTATTTCATGATTACAAAATGGAGGCAACTGACAATAAGTACAATATCAGTTCTGCATGTACAATCAGTGCCAAATGCTTAGCTCACAATACATCACAATACAGATACCTGTATTACAATTCTTTTACCTCAGTATATAACCCTAATCAATAAATGATTTTGTATTTACAGGTGAGATAGTCTTTCGGGAAGATGGACGAGGGATGCAGAGTGTCAGTCAACTGCTGTCGCGGAAGAGAAGTCACGATTCTGATGTCATTGACCTCAGCCCTGACAAGACCAAGTTAGAGAGTCTACAGGAGTCCACCAACATCACCCTCAACATCTCCCTCACACCCCAGGCTCTTCTGGGAGGAGGACCAGTCACAGTCACCGCCCACACCTCCAGGGCACCTCCAGTCACAGACATACCAGACGATGGTCCAAACCAGAACAAGAATCAAGACAAATTGCCACCCACAAAACCCAGCACTCCATCTGGGATAGCTAAGTCAGTGTATCCTATTCATATCATCCCCAATGTTACATCAGAAAGCAGTACAACGAAATATTCACGTCTTTCGCCAGGTGTGGCCAAAAGAGATGGACTTTATTCCCACAGCAGCAGCATAGCTAGGGGAGGATCAAGTTACTTAAAACAGTTGAGTTCAGGACATGGAACCGCTGTGTCCAGCAATTGCAGCCGCCCAGCGAACTCCTCCCACCACTCCACTCTCTCGCACAGATCTGAACCTTCCATAGTCAAGACAGTGCTGCAGCAAACCCTTCGACCATCAGCCAAGGCAGATTTCTCTCAGTACTTGTCACGGTCCATGTATCACCATCCTACAAGCAGCAGCAGCATCACAAATGGGCATTCAGGCCCTATACCAGAACCTGGTTCAGGACCAGTCTTTCCCAAACCTGAACCAGTTTGAATGAAAGTCACAACTGCCATATCTAGTCATGAAGCCACCTACTCATAGCTATTCATCATTTGCTCACATTTAACCAAAAGTACCATTGAAGAGTCAACACCCAACGATTTTTTCATATTTATATAAAGATATTATTATTATTATTGACCCAGTGATATACATGTATTTATGATGTAGGGCAGTAGCTGTGGTGGATATTGATGGGTAGATGGTTCTTGTAGGATGGATGGATCTTGATGGGTGAGAGAATCCTGATAGGTGGGTCATTATTACTATTAGCATTGGTGGAAGTGATCTTGTCCATAATGCATTTATTCTGTATACAGGGAATATACAGACATGTACTTAGATCTGCAGTTAGTTTGTTTATGGTGGTGAGGTTGGAGATGTATAATGTTTAGTTCACGCGGCTTATGAGTCTTACAATGTTAAACATATATCTTTTCTGTGATAAGAAACACATTTGTTGAGTACAATCTCAGATTGAAGAACATTTGTTCAGTTTCTGATAGGGATGAAACGATTTTGAAATGTATTTAATTGATCACAAGTCATTCCACTTAGGATGAAGCAGTGTCCAATTGTACACTGACGAGGTCAAGTTGTTACAACTTCTGTCAAAAGCACTTGGGGACTTAAAAAGTTGACTGAAGTAATATTTGCTGTCAGAGATCAAGCAGTTTTTAAATGTGATGAAACTCAACCAGATGACAGTTACGTGTACTTGGCAATTTAATACCCTTCTACACTGCTGTGTTTGTAAAATGTTCTGAGTCGATAGGTGTGTGTGGGGGTGGGGGAAATAACTAAAGAAAACATTTTAGTTTATTTTTGGTTCACCTGGCTAAAAGTCAAGAGTGGTTATGTAGTTAGTGACATGTTTTTCCACTGTTTTTGACCTTTACTCAGTAAATTTATTTTATTCAAAATGTTTTGAAGTTTGCTGCATGTGCTGTTAGTAGTGGGATTCAAGTGTATGTACTGCGTTTGTCAATATCAGCTTGTTTTGCCTTAATTTGATCTTTACACTTTGACCATTCTGAAATCTTATGGCTATCACTCGGCCATTCTTTTCTGCAATGTAATTAAATCAGGTGTACTTATTGATGGGTTCAAATATCTGTATAGTTTTCTTCATATTACAAACCTTTACACTCCAAAATTCTATCAATAAGCATATTTAGGTCTATTTTAGTTAAAGTTCTTTGTTTCAGTGTTTATATGAATGTCAGTGCCGACAGTTACTATTGATAAGCAGATGTACATTTGGTGACATTTGAACCTGTTGACTGCATATCCAGGTGAGCTAAAGTGCCATAACACTATTTTTTTGTTATGTAAAACGTAGGTGGAATCCATAATTGAATTGTTATAAAGTCTTGCCTGTTATTTTTGTGATACACATATATTTAAAAAAAAAATTGTATTGACATATATGTATCATTACAGGATACCAGAAAATAGGGTTTTTAAAACCCATTTATATAACATGAAAAGAATTGGAAAATATAACAGAAACTTTCATTAGAAGAAGAAACCATGAAAATTCATATCATGGAATGTGTGTAGTCTTAAGAATATTTTTCTACAAATTTAATCTGAATATTTCTCTAATTTTATTTATTTAGATTTTTAACATGTTTGTACCATCATGTTTTTCATCAGCATTTTAGTTGCTAAAGATTCATTTGCGAAACAAATAATTAATGTTATGCATTTTTGTGGACATCCCTGTATTTTCTCGTCTTTATTTATGACTGACATGTCTGTGAGGCACATATTTCACCACTGTGTACTGAGAGCAGACAAATGGCATCTTTGTGAATTTTAGGCAAGGAAGCTACATTTAAATGGTATGTTTACTAATTATAAATTCCTGTGAATTGTCTCTTCATTGCTTCACAAATTTCACTGATTTTGCCCATCGTATCTAATGTCTAGGTAATTATTATTAATGTCACATGATTGACAAAGTTGTGAATAAGATCTGGTTTATTGTTGTTTATTTCATCTTCTGAGACAAACAGTTGTACAACACTACTTATTTTTTAGTACTACAGCCTTTAGAGCCTGAAAAGTTCACAGTCAACCACTAAAACATTATGAAGTTCTGACCACCCTCCATTAATACCATGACTAGTGATCTTGTCTTTCACTGCTGTGAAGTGCATGTACTTAACTTTACAAGACTTCTACATGATGCTTACATTCAGCTATACAACACTCATCCCATAAAACTTTCCCACATTAACACATGAGATCATATTGAAGTACATAACTCAACCAAAGCTTGATGCAATGTTTAGTTAATCAGTAACGACATATTAATTATGGTCATATGAAACAACATCGTGTTCTTCAACTTATTTTGATATTATATATTAAAACATCAGTCTCCATTATTGTAAACAGAACATTTGCTGTGTTGTGTTTTCATGAAACTTTTCAACATGCTATTACCGGTACACATTATTTCCTAAAGTTCCTGGAAAATGTTCCAATTCCAAATTGATCAACATACCTCTACCGAAATTTATACAGGCCAGTTTTTTCTGTTACTGTAACTACAAATATGTAACATCAAAGTTTCTACAAGTATCAATGTCCTCATCGAATAATGGTTGAGTTTCTGACAGACTGACCAGAGAAATAACTCTAGCTTAGTTTGTGACTAAGAGTCTGTCAGCTTTGAGATGAACATGTCAGGTGTATATTTTTGTATAAGAGGATGGGAAATATATTTGTGATTTCATAGATTCGTCTTATTCAAGCCAGCCGTGTTGTGCTCTTTCATGAAACTTTGTTAGTCTGTCTCCCAGACCCTGGAGAATAAATTAAAAATTAAATCCAACTCCAGTGTAGGATAATTTGGTAAGTCTAGATTTCCTCTGAACTTAAGTTGTATTCTGGCTTCCAATAGTGTTTGTTTCTATTTTTTGTAGATATATATTTGAAATAAGAGAACATTAATTCTGGGACTAAGTGTTAGTCCAGACACTTGTCAACTACCTTAATGGTGTAGTCTGTATCCATCTTCCATGAGATGTGATTGGTATTGATTTTACAGGTCTATTTTCACTACCTGTACTGAATTATCTCCCCTTGATCATGTTAAGTCAGCAGATGTACTGATGTTTGGAAAGATGTTTTGGTAGCCAGAAAAGGTTGTTGTTGTTAATAGCAATGCTATTTTGCAGAGGAAATGATTTGCATTTGCCTTTAATAGGAGATCAGTTAAACAGGCTTCTGCAAATGACAGTCCTGAGATATAGTGTCTAGTGGAAAGAATGTGTCCCCAATTTGATTGTGCCTAAACTGACGAAATGGATCAACTATGCATTACAATAATAAATTTGAAATAAGTCACCTGACATCAAATTACTTTTGCCTTCGGCTGCAGTCAAAATCAGAGGGAAATTGTTTAGGTTAGGTTAGTTAATTGAAAGTAAATTTTCAGTGTTTGGTGCAGTTTTATATGTGGAAACAAATGATCAGTGCATGGGTTTATTCCTGCATCTGTAGGGAAGTTCAGAGCCCCAGTCTGTGGAAAAGCTGCACTTCATCATAGTCTTTCCATCTGCAGTCTGCTGAGTGTTAACTCATCCAAGTCGCTTATGTTTCCTCCAAAATATTTCCAAAATATGTCTTGTCAGGATCACAGTCAATCACTTTAGGCGAGAGAGTGGTTTTTAAACAGACTGACGTGTTTGTTTATGTTGGTATTGCAGCTGTGAAGGTCACATGATATCATGACTGATAGCAGCCTGTCATTTGGCAACATAGTAGCATTTTCAAATTATAGTGACCTACATATTGCCTGATAACTTGGGGACCATTTTGTGATAATTCGTTTCATTTTAGCTGACGTGAGATAAAATCATAGGGGTACAGCAATCCATTACAGCAATGTTACAGTAATGACTTCCTAGTTCTGTCACAAGCTTCTCTGGCATTTCAGAGAATTCCATTTTTTTCCTGTTGTTATTTAAAGAGGACTGATTGTTTTGTACCTGGTGATAATCACCTCTGTGAGTAAATGTTAATGCAAAGATGATGGTTGAGTTTCCAATGTGTATGGAAATGTATAGCCAACCAGGTAGCATTGTTGTGAAGCAGTAATACAGCAATCAACTTGACTATTGTTAGATTTCATGGCTGTCATGCGACATCCTGACAACATCCATTTTTGCACCGATTACTTGTTCCAGGAACCCTTAACCTGCAGGGTTGTCCAAGAGTTTCAGGTTATATAAAATGATATTTTAATAATGAGGCACATGATGGAGATTGTTATTGTGTATTTCCTTATGAACCCTGGGAATTATTTTTTGAGACACTCGATTCTTGTCACTCTTGTCAATGTCTCCTTTGAAAGCCATTTCTGAAGGTATGCTTGTTCTCTTACCTTTCTTAAGTTGGAAGATGTCTTTTTAGATATTTGCAATACAAGTGTTGGGTCAATGTGACCTTTTTAATTGATATGTGCCATATGTTGATTGTAACACTGGACACCTCAGTGATGTATTTGCTAAAAGTCCTTAAACGCTTTCAGTTGATTCCATACCCATTTCTCATATCAAAGATCTAACTTCCTCTCCTGGTTGACTAGCATTTCACATAACAATTCACAACATATTCACTGGAAATGAATGAAACTTTGTCTTAAGAGACAAGCTCAAACTCACTTTGATTAGTTACCTCAGTCTAAGGTCAAGGTCATCAGAAATTCAAAAAAATGTCAGTGTCAGTTTGGATGTTTCTTGTATGTAATGGTTATGTGATTATATTCATGTTTTCTTGATGACAGGCGAGTGACCAAACTTGTCATGCAAATTATTAGCCCTGTTTGATCATAATTTCCATGGGATTTCAAAGTTTTATTATGCACTATGTCAAAAATGTAGGAGATAGTGGAACTCGTCAAGACAAATTTTTTGGTACAAATGGAATGATCATATCTGATGGGACATGGACGTAAAGAGTGAACCATATGTCTCCAGAAGCCAAACATTAATTATCCTGGTGGTGACATTCCCAACACCACTGATACCTCTGATTATAATGATGTGTACCTAAGTTGTTGGATGACACACTGACATCAAAGGAAATGCTACCTTTCATTTCCAGACACTGGCTTATGTTCCTGTAGTTCACCCAGTGTGTGAAATAGTTTCCAAATTTTGCTAGCCAGACAGGCAAGCTATGCCTGAAAGTTACTAGCCCACAAAATAATTCACTAGCTCGAAATTTGAATGTAGACACAGCTTTCATCATTAAGCTGTCAATATGATGACCATAATGAGGCTATAATCTTACATGATTTAAACGTGTATTATAACTGAACAAGTCTGAGAGAGGGATATATTTACAAAATGATCCCATGAAAATTCACTAGCCTAGTGTGGCTATTTTGCACACTGGTTTCATCTAACAAAATACCCCATACCCCTTTTTGCATAGTATATAACATATATCTGCAATTTTCTGAAACAAAACGAATAAATGTATCAAAACCATTACTTAAGTATCCATAAAAGTGAGCTTGACCTGTCAAAGAGTCAATATCTGTTTTGAAATAATGTACAATATATGTACATGTATATATTATGGACAGCTGAATTTGTTATCATTCAAAATACAAGCAGGTGATGGGGCTGCTGTTTGTTATGCTATGCAGACATTCTACTGTAGGATTTCCATGTACATGTTTCTTGCCTCATGTACTTAATGTCATCAAAGAAATTCTCTCGAACTTACAATTAATTCTTGTTGTCATGTTTTACATTCTAGTCAGTTTTTGGTGCTTACATGAAATATATATGATTAATTTTTGATACCTCATAGTAACATGTTTGACCCTGGTACCATTGCTTTATGATGCTAGTAGTCTAGTGCTAGTTACTTCCGAGTAACATAGGACCAGTCATTAATTACAAAAAGGGTCCAAAGGATTTTGACTCACTTACAGACTGAAAATAATTATTCTACCCTAATGCTTTTCATATTTGTGGATGATCCTCCTCATTGTCCTTGTATATTTCCTTCATCATCCACCCCTCATATGTCAGATTTTTTTACCCCTCACATCACAACCAAACATCACTATAATAAATGACGGATCCCTAACACAGAGCAGCTTACACACAGCAGCTTTGAAATACACAATGCCATTTTAGAAAGTGGTCAAATGTAACAAATGTTTTATTTGGGATTACACTTTTTCGGTAAGGTACAGATTCTAGTACATTTTTTTGAGTTGAGTCCCATCCGGGATTCAACCAACACCCTCAGAGTCAGGCACCTAATCGCCAGCACACAAAGTCAGATGCCTAGACCCCTCAGCCACCACAGCTTCCACAAAAATTGGAAGTCGGACAACTGGTAGTCTAGACTGCAGACTTTGTGTACCCCTCTGATAAGTGTTATTTGGCACGGCTCCCACGGCCGGAAGCTATGAAATACACAATGTCCTTTTATAAAGTGGTCAA
>VKKT01000103.1:73796-86937 GCA_008038995.1 Haliotis laevigata
TATGTGTGACACTTGTAGTCTACAACATCGACACAGGTTGTGATGAAACCAACGAGTTGAGGTATAGTTCCAAAATATGTTCTGAACAAATCTGTGATTCAAAACCACTATGAGAAGATCCTGGTCAGGTTAAACAGCAAGCAAGTTATTAAGTTGTCCTCGACAATCCAGCCACCAAAACATGGCAAAGCATGTTTGAGGCAAAGTATCTTCATGTACATTGAAACAGTCAGCAAATCCATTCAGTGAAAATTGATATTGCTTCATTGGCCTGGGTGCTGTTGTACGGAACAACCTTCGCGCTAAGACTGCCTTAAGTAAGCTGATGTACGAGAGTTATGGTCAGCTTAGAGCTAAAATTGCTTTGTACAACGGCACCCTGATACCTGAATAACATAACAAAAAAGATCAATCATTATAAAGAAATTGTTTATTTGTAACAACTGAAAAAGTAATGAATGAGAGGACTCAGTCCAACAGCTCAGAACCACACTGGCCCAGCTAGTTTCTATCAGTCCACAGTGAAACACAGAACAATTGTACACCGACCTAACTTTGGCATCTTACACCAATAACTGCTTTAATTTATGACACCAATAAACCCCAAGGAATCCTTTAACTTCCCCGAACCATAAATGTACACCTAGCAAATTACATATGTTTTTCAATATTATTTGCAAAAGCTAAGAAGTGCCCATTGACAAACAATAATGATCATTATGAAGTATTTACCTCTTTAGTCGAAAACCCCTTTTTTAGAGGAATCATAACATACTGAGCAGTAGCTTCTGGGGTCGAAATCTGTAAAGTCTACAGGAGGTATAGTAAGATGTATTTGGAATTGAGTTTCCAGGCTAGAATAACAAGGGGTCACTTCTCATTTGAAAACCTTTGTGTATTTATATTCATCCTATTAATACCCCCAACTATTGTGAATTGTTTATTGAACAAATTCAGGTTTATACAGCCTTTGGCTTTTTCAAAGACCTGTACCTCTTCCTGCCTTTTTTCCAAAAGACTATGACGGAATCAGCCATCACAGACCTGCTTGGAAATGACACACTCACATAAGGGTTTGCACAGTGCTTCTACAGGCCAAGGTTTAACCCTACTTTTTAGAACCATCAAAGCAATGTGTGTAAAAAATGCCAGTATTTCAAGCCAATATGTCTTTGTTCCACTGTGGACATACATGACACCCAACTATCTCAGAGAACCAGGAAGAAGACATGTTGTTTGCAGTCAAACATCTTAATATGAGTAACTTGTAAGAAGATGATTAAAATTCATGGATTTCAATGAACAAAGTTGTCATACCTATTTCAGACTGACTGAAATAAATACAACTCAAAAATGGTCATGATCAGTTGATTTGACTTCTGCGGTGATAACAAAATGGCCAGACAAGACTGAAACAATGTAAAAATATTCACTTGCTGACAAAACAAGATGTGTGGGGTGGACGACTGCTGCGTGGTGGTGGCTGGTGAACATGGACCTCTAGCTGACCCCAGACTAGGCTCTTTACGGGGCTGTTCAACCAACAGCGAGTGTTTACTTCAAACATCAGCTTGACCATGACATCTTGCATTCATTTCGTAATACCAAGAATACCATACTGATAAAGAATTTGCATGAGCCCTTCCTTAGTTTCCACGTTTCTTGCCTCCATACATGAAAATTTGGGAGTTTCGGGTCTCAAAATATCTGCTGTCATAAATTTATTTTTAGTTTCCAAAGTTAAAAAAAATACTCTGTATTTGTTGAATTGTGTCTACAATGGATGTCTCTGATATTGCCACACGCCATGTTGAAACTTGAACTTCCATGTCCAATTTCCAATGTTTGTGAATTGTTTTGATATTCTATTTTGCGGTTTAATTGTATTTAACCATATTTTCTTCTTGTTTGAGCATCATTACATCAGAAGTCCCTCTATTCCGTGCTGCTATGTTAGTATGAAACAAACATGGCGGATGGGTATCCAGTAGGTACTTACGACTTCCGGTAAGCCAGTCGTAACTAAGCACTAAGACCATATTGTTGAATGGACGCAGACCACAACAACAGACATTCAGCCATAGACCCCAACAAAACCATCTTAGCGTTTCGACTCTTGCTGGCCATTTAGTAATATAGCACTAAAGATATGTGATAAGGCTAAGATCGCTAAGACCTAGACCCAGCCAGACCTAGCCCCATTATGACCCTTCTATTGACATGTAGGGTTCAAAGGATTGGGTCAGGTTATATCAATACTTTCCTGGCTTGTATACACCATACTCCTCCAACACAAACAAATGTATGACACCTATTACATTCATGAGGCATGAAGTCAGTCAGGGAGAGAGTGAGTGAGTATGGTTTTACGCCGCGTTTAGCAATATTCCAGCAATATCACGGCAGGGGACACCAGAAATGAGCTTCACACATTGAACCGACGTGGGGAATCAAACCCGGGTCTTCGGTGTGACAAGCGAACACTTTAACCATTGGGCTACCCGACCGCCCCATGAAGTCAATAAAGTATTAACGATGTACCTCAGAATTCACCTTCACAACACTATCATCCAGAATGTTACCATATTTTTTAAATGTACAAGAAAACTACACATCCTCAAAGTTTAATACAATGTTTTCGTTTTCTCGTCATTCTGTACGTGCAGATATAACCCCTGAAGAGTGACCAAAACGCACAAGCAAATTGTGTTCAAGAAGAAGATATCAAAACATTACCTTATGGTAAACACAGCAATGTTCAATTTAACTCAAGTTAAACCAACACCAGCTTTCTACATTCTTATCACAGAGGGTCAGAACTTACATCACCAACTTTCCCACACTGACCAATTACGGGAATCAAACTAGGACGTATGGTTTGGTAAGCAACACACAAAATCTCTGGGCTACCCAACCGGGATGGATATAATGCATAGGCTTTAGAGGCCACACTTAGGTCAGGCAGATCTACATGCATACTACTCTCGAGACGTTAAGGAACACCTAATTCTATCATACTGTTATCAATCTCTCAAGGCAGTTCAGAACCACTCACTGCCACAACAGACTAACATGAAAGCATCAGGTGGTCCCTAACATCTTTTGAGTAGTATAAGAAATCAAGTAACTGGTGATATTATGGCTTTGGTTGGTATTGAACGGTGACATTAGTGCCATAGACGATAGTACCAAGTAATAACGTAACTGGATAATGTGTCAAATCTGTACAGCATTACTTCATCCGAGCAACATCCTTACAAAAACCACTAAACTACAAATAAAAGTACATGCATGGACATAGAGAATGGTACCAAGTTGTACTGTATGCAGTCAAATAACGCAAAGAAAATGTGGGTTTATGTTATCTGCACTGCCTAATTACATTACACCTATATTCTGACATATCTTAAAATAAATAGGATTTCTATTCCACTGATTCAGGTAAGTTAAATGCAGGTGAGAACATTTCCCGAAACTGGCATCACCATAGCAACAACTGCATCCACTGATTCAAATCATCAGAGGCCAAATACGGTATTGAGAAAAGACCTGGACTATTTTCAGATGTTCATCTCGGGAAAAACTTCAAATACAATTTTTGATTACATAATTAGAGAAAAATACTAAAACATAACTTATCTATGTTATGGTGTGCATGGTCACATCACTGCAACGTGTCCTAAACAAATGAACTGAGCTGGTCTACTTGTTAATTCTGTTAAATGACAAACTTGTTCAAAAGGTTGAAAAAATGTTAAATCAAATGGTTGTTAATAAATACAGCACTTATCAAGCTTAACAAATTCAAATCTTTCAACAGCTCTTTCAAAAACATTCTGAAGACTTTCAAATTCCCGCTTTAGACAATATATGACAAACAGAGCTAAAAGAATATTATTCAATTTCATGGTGAACTAACCCCCTAATCTGTAACCAAAGACTTAAGTCCGCACTAAACATGCTAAAAGATTAAGTATTGATAACTGATTAAGAATTCTAAAAAGCAGATCAATATGGATAATTTAGACAATACTATTAACAAATAAAATGTCAAACATCAGACTCCACTAAAAAAAAATTATATGACAGCATCTAAAGTATATCTTGAGACCAAATATATTAACATGGTAATTATAACTTACATCAGGTTTATATCAGAGTTAACAAAACATAAATTTTGGGTTGTTTCATCCATAACAAACAAAACATGGTAAGTCCCTCCTGCTTTCTGCTAGTCCATCTTATCGTACACAACAAACCTTGGTTTCATTCAAGCACACATCAGGATTACCAACAGAAAATCATAGGAACAAAAAATAAACACATTTACCAAAATGTTGTATCCATACAATATTGTTATGTGCAGGATGGACAGTGCCAAGGATTACCTCCCTTTTCACGAACAACATTCAGAAATAACCCACTGTACAGATGCATTTCTTAACTCTGTTGCTGTTAAATTTATATATAATTAGCAATATTAAAAAATGTCAAAATGGACAAATATTGGTACCATTTCAGATACCTGGTGTCTGTATAGCAAAGAAAGCTAGCATCATCCACTATGTGGTTACACAACACACATATTATACACATATTAATCCACCTGTAGCTAATGTACCACTGATGGAACAGAAGCACTCATCAAGGTGTGACTTCATGTACAATCATATATCACAACATTCTATGATATATCCCATATGTACATATTAAACATCATAATCACCGGATGTAATTGCATGTCATCTTTGTGTCAACTAGCTGACTTTCTGAACACAAGACACCTGTGAACACATGGGCTCTTTTACCCACAATTCTCCTCTCTCATCTCCACGGTAACAGCTCAAATGGGCTTAGTTGTCGCCCTCCGCTCATCTCCACCTGCAAACCCTTACAATATACAGGGTTGCGTTGGCGTATCAGCACAACTGCTGCAAAACTGGCTTGCCGTGAGGCAAAATATCACTTGCGAGTGATATGAGAATTAAAACCCAACAAACGTTGCCTCCATTTTCATGATACCGGTTCAGCTTTTACAGTTATCGTCTGAACCCCACTGCCAAAGCGCACTCTCTTTTTCTTCATAAGTGGCGACGAATCTAACGAGGCTGGTCTGAACTGCAATGGTGGTTTCGGAATGTTGGTAGAGTTGGGGTACGCCATTCCGTGGTCTGCTCCAGTGGGTACACTAGCACTACTACAAAGTCTTTTCTTCAGAGGCTCGTCACAAGCGGGCTCCGCACATTCCACCCGGGCCTGTCTCTTCAACGCTGGACTGGTTGGTTTCAATGATGACTGCTTATTGTCACCGATAGTTATCAACTTGTTTTCACCGCAAAAGGAAGTTGTGTTCTGAATGTTGACGGCGCCACTCCTCATCTCGGGCATCGAGTCGGCTTTTAGGTTCGGGCTTCTCGTACCAGCATGGGGCAGAGCCTTACTGATTTCAGCCACCGCTGATTCCGATTTGTCAGGATTCTTTTTAAGACTGTCACATGCACCTAGGAGAGCAGCAATCTCAGCCACATCCATGTCATTCTCAGAGTAGAATATTCTGTCCGGTAGTTTCTCCTGCACAGGTTGTTGCTCCTTGGTAGATTTCTTGTGTAGTAACAGCTGCATGTTCTCGCTCAAACCAGACACAAGCAGTGCATCTGTTGAGGGAATGGTCACCTTTAGCGGGGAAATATCACTTGCAGAGCAGTGGGTTCCGCCAACTGAGTCAAATTCAACTTGCTTTATGGAAATTCCCTGCATGAATGATAAACTGTCCTGCTTGTCGCTTCGTGCTGATTTTTCATTTTTCTTCTGCATGGGGGAATCCAAACTGGCGGATGAGAATTTACCAGGTCCATTTTGTTTGAACTTCTCTTTTATTGAGGTCATTTCTTGATCACTGACTTTGCTCTGAGAGTTGTCTGCCCCTTGACCATTCATCCCTTCCACTGCCACCTCTTCCTGGTCGACCGGGCTACACAAGACAATCAACTCTGAAACAATGAACAGATCAACATCACAAACTGGTACTAAGATATTTCAAACAATTTCATGGTCAGTAGGAACAGTGATCTTTAGATACGTGTCTCAAATTTCAATTTTGATCAACATGTTTGTTACTCTGTTGTTTTAATACGTAACTTTATATTCCAGCTATATGACAACAGACTGTAAATAATGGCACCTGGATTAGGCTCCCTAGTGATTGATATTGTCAACAATAATCTACCTAATTGGGGGACCATAATGAGCCACACATTTGGGGAACTGCAAAAATCCATATGACTTGAGAACTACAATGATCCACATGATTAGGGTCCATCAATGATCCACATGATTCGGGGACTACAATGATCCACATGACTGGGGGAACTACAATGATCCACATGATTGGGTGACTATGATGATCCACATGATTGGGTGACTATGATGATCCACATGACTGGGGTACAATCATTCCACATGATTAGGGCATAACAATGATCCACATGATCGGGGACAGTGTTCATGAATAGCATGTGACCCTCTGACAAATCCGGAAGATTCGCCAACGGTCCGACAGAAGTCTACAACCTGCCAGCCCCAGTGTCTGACTGTAAATTTCACAATGACTTTGACTGAAGTTGTTATATGTGACATGTGACACTTATTTGCTGTTTACAAATCTTATGTTTGTTAATAATTTCAATGTCAATTATAAGAAATGTTAAATCTGAAATGTGTGTCTAATTATATTCTATTGGTCCTGTGAATTTTCAATGGGTCAGACAGACATCTGAAACACCATTCGTGAACACTGATTGGGGAACTACAATGATCCACATGATTGGGGTACAACAATGATCCACATGATTGGGGTACAACAATGATCCACAACCAAGTCAACAAGTTTGACAACCCAATCCATTTAACAGACTGCCGTCATATAGCTGGAATATTGCTGAGTGCGGCGTAAAACTCAACTCACTCACTCACTCACTGATAGGTCGGTAAAGGTCACTGGGGACTTATTCAAATCTAGAATGCCCATGAGATAAACACACATCAGCTTTAACGTGTAGTGTGTGAAGAAAGATTGCATGTTAAACCAGCGTGGACATATCCATCTCAAAATGCTTTAGTTATATACCCACAAAAACATGCATGCTTGACATAACTGGTATGCAATATTTATGTTTGGTCATATTATTCACATGACCACAGCATGGATGACACAGAAATCACACCTACCTCCTTGGTGGTATTCCACTCGAACAGTTTTCAGCCAGTCAGCAAATTTCTTGATGTCCTTCACAAGTAGGCCACGAATTAACTCTAAAACCTTCATCTTTGCCGATCTCAAACCTGGAACAATGGCCAACAAGCTAATTAATAACAACATCATGCAAAATCATAGTAACAATTCTGTAATAATTTTGTGTTGTGACCAACTTTGAAATTTGGGCCAGATCTTAACAAAACCCAGTTAGCATTGACCACCCTACACCAGGGGTTTATCTGGAAGTCTAACTGTCCATGTCTGGCAAACGTTTCTTTGGTAAAAATTGGTACTTTCCTAAATTCTTATCTCAGGCATATTAACAGTGCATTCAAAACCCATATTCCAAGAAGGTGTCAAGTTTATCCCTAACTCTGCTGTCTTATGTTGGTTAGTTTGTTGTTTTTACTCAGCAATGTTCCAGCTATATGGCAGATCTGTAAATAATCGAGTKTGAGTGAGTGAGTGAGTGAGTTWGGTTTTACGCMGCTTTTAGCAATATTTCAGCAATATCACGGCGGGGGACACCAGAAATGAACTTCACACAATGTACCCATGTGGGGATTCGAACCCGGGTCTTCGGCGTGACGAGCGAACGCTTTAACCACTAGGCTACCCCACCGCCCCTAATCGAGTGTGGACCTGACAATCCAGTGATCAACAGTATGAGCATAGATCAGCGCAATTGGAGACAATGACATGTGTCAACCAAGTCAGCGAGCCAGTGATGGTATTCCTCATAGCCTTGTAGCATTTGAGGATAATAATATATATAGTTAACCACTTCAAAACACTTCAACCCAATGCAACAGACAGAAAATGTAAATCTGGTAAATATTCTTCTTCAAGCAGGACTAGCTACAAAGCATAGTAGTAATAGTAGTGTAGATTAGGTGGACAGTATTCCAATGGACTAGTTCTAAAATCCTAATTTCTTTGGCAGGCTATGTAAACATCAAATCTATATCTGGGTAATTTGTATATTGAAAGTCACTAGCTTTATCAGATTCTCAAGGCAGGCTATGTAACAGCCATACCAATTGATAAAGTTACCTGTTTACTATGTTCACATTGTCTAATTCAATATATACTGAAGTGTCACAGATAAAAGATGAGACAAAAAGACAATTACTCCAGATATAGGTCTGTACATATGCAGAGGTTTTAACAAAATGCTACAGATATATGTCTGTAGGTATGTAGATAGGTTTAACAACATGCTACAGATATATGTCTGTAGGTATGTAGCTTTGTGTAGAGGTTAAACAAAATGCTACAGGTATATCATTGTATAGGCTTAACAAAACAAAACATATACCCGTGATAAAAAATTGCCATTTTTAGCGTTCTGCTCAATTATCCTCATGAGTACTAGTGGACTAGAAAGGTAAGTTCCATTGCTGGCATGTAGTTAAGGAACATTGTGTCATTACAACATCTGGGGCGTGCTTACCAACAACACTCTCGTCCACTGGGTCGTCATCAGGGGACTCTGAATCTAGTGACGAACTGTCTCCTAGCGAATTATCATCAGCAAATGAATCATCTTGTGACAACACACTGGGCACTCGCACAGTTCGTTCAATGTTCAATGCATCTGTGCATATTGTTTCAATAAGAGGAATGTACGATGGACGAATCGAGTGGTTTGTGTAGTTTTCCTTAACTCCAGCTGATATTGATATCCTCTGCATGATTTTACTCAGGGTGGAGTTTCCCAGTGGGGTATTGTCAAACCACACATAATCTGACTGGGATACACTCCGCTTAGGACGTTGCCAGAACGCTTCAGTCATGGGATGGAGATGGGTCAGGTACCTCAAGAATGATGCTACAGGGCAACGAGGATCTCCTGAAAGACAGTTATAACATTTATGAACCAACTAAGCAATAATAGCGTTATAAACCATCATATCAATATAAATTGGAAGGTATGTATACATGGTCATTAAGTCTGACTTTCAAATCAGTTAAACTCTTCCCATTGTATGTAATTATGTATATACTGAACGGAAACTACTCTACACCATTGTACTACATACATGATTTATCAAAGTGTCATAACATTAGATGATTTCTATTGTCAACTATACAACATTATAATTAGGGCGGTACAACCTTCACTCAAAACACCCACCTGTGTAACCTAGTTATTACTAAGAATGACAGTATGTCTTAGGTGTGGAATGTGGGTGGAATTCTTTCTCAATAACGCTGTCACACAATATTTCTTGATTATTTCACAATATCACTCAGTTATACATACTTTATTATTATTATTACATATAATATTAGTACGTAGGCTGTGTACTAGTTAGCCATAGGCTCAGTTGCTGTAGTGGGTGATAAGATTTATATAACTTCTATGACATCACAATGAGGAAAATGTTAGTGACCTACCTGGTCTTTCAAGCATCTTCTCCCCTAGCCGTGTTCCAGTATGATCTACATCACCGTAGCCACCCATCTCCTTGATGTTGAACTTAGGGTGGTATTTTAACCAAACACTTTTCCTTCCGTCAACTTCTGTCGACACCACAAAATCATTTTTCGTCATGGCCCTCATACAGTCTTTTCCTCTGTTGACAATGTATAAATTCACATCGAAAAACACCTTATTTTGTAGCGTTTCAGGGTTGTCGGTTTTCATTGCATCACTGAAATATATTTTCCTCAAATCATCCATTTCTATTCTAAGTCTATGACACTTGCGTGGCCCCATTCGAACAGCCATCTCATAACACGCGTTGGCATTTTCAAAACTTTTGTCTTTCACAATGTCCAAGCCGGTCTCCTTCATGAAATATTTCTGTAGACCGAGCCTGATATCTTTCAAACTGACAGTTGATCTGACCGGACCCTCCTCGAGCTTGGTCCTGACCTTACCATAAAAATCTCTCAGAAACTCCGACAACTGGTGAGGGGGCATGTGTGTTACACTATGAATGGTGTGTCCTTTCGTCATAGCGTATAACACTAACTGGTGTGTCGCCGAACCTATTAGGCTTTCCGTTTCACCATCAAAACTAGTCTCAGAAAAGTCCTCGGATGAACGACTGCTCAGTGATCCCGAGTGTTGTCGCTTTTCCATTTTGAAGTCGAACTTACTCGTCGTAGCTTGAGCCATCTTGTTGCTCAGATGATGACGTCACACGATCCTAACATGGAAGGGTCTGACGTAGGTATTTTCACGGAGACACTGACATCAAGTGAATGAATAATGGATTAAGAACAAAATGTCATCTCTTCGAATGGAGGCTTTCATATAAAGTGCCCACAACTCTGCCGAAGACAGTTTACACACAATTGTGACACAGTGGTATATCGAGTAGATCGTTAATGTAGTTTGGTTGAGTGTACCCACTCCCCTCCCACGATGGACTGGCCCAACTACGCAAGTGTTTCAATTCGTCACAGTAGTATGAGTCAGCGCGCACCGACTTCCGGGGGAATAAAACTCATAACAGCACAGCTCCGACCTAACAAAAGTATGACGTCATTGCCACGCCACTTGACAACGGCTAGAAATAGAGAGAGCGCTTAGTAGGTGAGCGTGATCGAAACCGGCGTGTGGAGCTCGCCTTGTTCTGACGTCAGAGCAGAAAGCTGACACAAACAGCTTGTGACCGGCTTTATCATTGATCAGTGGTGGGACACTGAAATATCGCTTGTACGTTCTATTTCTTGGTTGCCGCTACGTTTTGGGGTGGGGCCTTTACTATTACCAACTTGTATGGGTTACAGCATTTGTCCGGTGTGTCACTGTATTTCCTCTTTTCCCGTTACTGGATACGGTTCGTTGAATTTATTATTTATGTCACTGTTGTCACGTGAACGCGGAGGCAGGGAAATTATTGATTGAGTTTTGTGTGCTCCGAGATTCACGTGTTGTTCATGTCACGTAATGGAATTATGTCACGAGGGCGTTGTATGTGTCATATTCACTGAACAATATATCTCTGTATATATGTATATAAATATTTTTTCCTGTGACATAGTCAGGTATTGAGAAACGAATATATGGCTCTGTAATTAATTTAAAAACTATTCGAGGAATGCTGTTTGAATGTCAAGACTGTATAAACTGGTTTCATCCTAGGCCTATTTCCAGGACAAGCCTGTTAACATATATTCCTTGAAACTGAACCTTACATGTGAATGCGGTAGAGTTGATTAAGGTTAATAGGACCAATTGTAGATTTCTAGTTATTACATTTGAACATGTAGAAAGAGTGGAGAAAGGGGTCATAGATTCATCAAACGATATTCACCAAACGCCTGGAGAATATCCCAGCGACAAATGACATTTACAGACGCGCCTGGTATTGACGTCAGTTGGCGTGGTCTGACGTCATCACTCGCGCGGTCACCAGGCACTAATGTTATGTTGCTAAGAGATAGTAACTGTAAATACAACCAGTTTGGCAGGCAGCTTTAGCCAACTCTAAACTAATGCAGACTTAAAATATACTTACATCGTCATCTTTTAAACTTCAGGTTGACACACAGATAACATGTGATCTAATTAAAGACCATAAATCCTATATTTTAGACGAACTTTCAGTTTAATGCATTAATAGATTCATGTTGTTTTTACTCCTGATGTTTCTCATTATTTGGTGAGATTCATCTCCTTTGATTTCAAGGACACGACAGGGGAAGAAAAGAACACTCATCAAATATCAACAGACAACATCATTCTCTGCCGAACATTTTACTTGACGGGGCGACGATGACGTTCGACCTCATACTTTGACGTCACAATGACGTGGTTATTGACGTCAGAGGGTTATTAGCGTGGTCGGCGCTCTATCAGAGTACCTGTTCGATATTGTTGGAAAAAGAAGACGTATTGTAGTTAATATCCTTGACTAAACATTTCTGATGTCAACCTGGATAGAGAGGGGGGTGGGGGGGTTCGTTAAATGAATCCCCTACTTAGATCCACCAGTGCGTGTTATGGTTCACTCTTGGTTCACGAACTATTATTCTTTCAAACCATAGCAATACATATTTAAAATTCATTTTTATTTAATAATGGATTTTAAATTTTAAAAACAAAAAGATTATCATAAATTACTTATGACCTATAGCTAACATGTCAATATTGAAATTTGGTATACCTGTACATGTCGACGTTTTCACTAAATGATTATATTTAGTTGGAGAAAGGTAAGAGTTGGAAACCCGTGAATACATGGGAACGAGTGGCTGCGAGCAAGGCTGGTGAACAACCTGTGTATATCTCCCCGGTCGATATACGTTGCCTCGCTCTCTACAAACACACCAATCGAGTTCTGACTTGTTTACATTGAATGGTATATATAATGGCGGCCCGGCGGAGAGGGACATGGGTTTGTTTGGTTAGCGTTCCTTACACGATGTAGGTAATGAGGTTTGCGCATGATCAATAATTACAGGTGAGTTGGCGTTGTCGATGGAGCTTAATTACTGCACATGGTCCGAATGACAGTGTACCTGTTGCACGTTAGTAGGCCTATTTTTAATATATAGATCTGATAATGTGGGATGTTTGTCACCATGATATTTAACACTGGGTGTTACGTGCGGTAACTTCATTTCGACATAACAACTGCGTGGAATCCTGTTGTTAATCATTGATTACGATTTCCCCCGTGTATGAATGATTTGACGGCTTTTGTGAACCCCGATAATTCAGTGTATTATATCTCTATAAATACATACCCAGGACTCATTAGTTTCGGTTGGTAGGTGACGTCACCACTCCCCCCTCTCTGACAAAGCACAACTTTTCTCTCTCTTATGGGAGCAACATTACTGGACCGCTAGTTGTAGCTTCGTGTGTTTAGAGGTGAGGTGAAATTGGGTTTAACGTCGTGCTTGAGAATATTTCGCTCATATGAC
>VKKT01000103.1:260327-270478 GCA_008038995.1 Haliotis laevigata
AGTTGTTGGCTATAAAGGTGTCACTAGTTGTTGGCTATAGTCTTGGTGTTACTAGTTGTTGGCTATAAATGTGTCACTAGTTGTTGGCTATAGTCACGGTGTTATTAGTTGTTGGCTATAGTCTTGGTGTCACTAGTTGTTGGCTATAGTCTTGGTGTTACTATTGTTGGCTATAGTCACGGTGTTACTAGTTGTTGGCTATAGTCATGGTGTTACTAGTTGTTAGCTATAGTCATAGTGTTACTAGTTGTTGGCTATAGTCACGGTGTTACTAGTTGTTGGCTATAGTCTTGCTGTTACTAGTTGTTGGCTATAAAGGTGTCACTAGTTGTTGGCTATAGTCACGGTGTTACTAGTTGTTGGCTATAAAGGTGTCACTAGTTGTTGGCTATAGTCTTGGTGTTACTAGTTGTTGGTTATAGTCTTGGTGTTACTAGTTGTTGGTTATAGTCTTGGTGTTACTAGTTGTTGGCTATAGTCATGGTGTAACTAGTTGTTGGCTATAGTCACGGTGTTACTAGTTGTTGGCTATAGTCACGGTGTTACTAGTTGTTGGCAATAAAGGTGTTACTAGTTACTGACTGTATTGATCGTGTTACTAGTTGTTAGCTATAGTCACGGTGTTACTAGTTGTTGGCTATAGTCATGGTGTTACTAGTTACTGAGTGCAGAGATGGTGTTACTAGTTTCTAGCTACAGTGATGGTGTAACTGGCTACTGGCAACCTTCGAGGGGATTGTTATCAAATATTGCTAGAGACATTATTGAATGATACTGGGTGCTGAAGATACCATTTGAAATGAAATGCAAACAGAAATATTTTTCCCACTTAGCCACTACTATAGTGCTTTCTAGTATTTAGGTGATTATTCTGGCAGCAACACTAGTTGAAGTGTTCCAGAGGCCCAGATAAGCTGCGTATTTGGGTCAAATACGCCCAGAAAACTTTCAATTACGCATTTAAAATGTTAGATACGCACAAAGTTTAAAACATATCCATACGGAATATATCTATAAAAATCACTTGTGTAATGAAACAGACATCGATTGCTATCAAGTTGTATAGTTAGTGTAGGACAAGTGTTGTACTGTCAGTATAGGATGAGTGATTTTTTATGAAATCATTTCCATTATAATTAATTTGGTTCTGATTAGGTGTGACATAAGGCAGTACGTACCTGCTTAGTAAACTTACTTAATGACATATACTTAGGTGAGTAAAATCACTGAAATACCCACATATTTGAAAGCAGTGGGTGACGGAAAATTAATTTCCAACTCAACATTCATAATACCCACTCCAAACAAATACAGTGGGTACATTACCCACATGAGCTAAATCTTATCTGGAGCTCTGGTGTTCAATCACTCATGTACATTGTCATTTAGCAAGATCTTAGGTATGGTTGATGCACACTTGCCATATCAAGCTTTTGTATTGATTTTCTAGAAGCTTGGATGCAATTAAATATTCACTGGGTTCAACTTAGACTGATGGTTCAACCTGCAGTTCATTGAACCCCAGCTAACCTATTTAATTCAGGCTGCTTCTTCCAGGCTTACACGTGTATTTGTCTGCCATGGTCAGTGTAACATAGGGGATTGGTTTGTGTAAAGTTTGTCATGTTGAACGCTAGGTTGTTTGAGACAGTCTTTGGCACTTAGTTCATGAATATTCATGTGATATATTTGCTGAGAATGGTATTGCAATTCATTTTTGCATATATATAACCTGTATGTTCTGTTCTTTCACGTTGACATAGTCACGATTGTTGTTTTACATCAGTTTACAATGGGACCCAATGAGCAGTGGCAGTATCAAGATGCATCAGTATCATGACTATTATCAAGTTCAACAAGATTTCAGTTTCTGTCGAGTTTTGAACATTGTAACTGTTGGGGTGGCAATTGCCCTTTCCAGTCACTGATGCCAAGCGAATGTCTGCTGATAAAATCAAATCCTGCATGTATAATTGTGTGGAAAGGCATTACAATGTCAGTCAGTACAATTCTGTGTGCCACATGTCTGATGGTATCATACATGTTAGGGGTCATATTAATGTCATACCTGTTAGGGTGTCATATCAAAGTCATACATGTTAGGGTGTCATATCAATGTCATACCTGTTAGGGTGTCATATCAAAGTCATACATGTAAGGGTTTGTACATCAACATCAAACTGTTAAGGTGTATCAATGTCATACCTGTTAGGGTGTTATATCAATGTCATACCTGTTAGGGTGTCATATCAATGTCATACCTGTTAGGGTGTCACATCAATGACATACATGTTAGGGTGTCACATCAATGTCATACCTGTTAGGGTGTCACACCAATGTCATACCTGTTAGGGTGTTATATCAATGTCATACATGTTAGGGGTAATATTAATGTCATACCTGTTAGGGTGTCATTAATGTCATATCTGTTAGGGTGTCATCAATGTCATACCTGTTAGGGTGTCATATGACCGTCATACTTGTTAGGGTGTCACATCAATGTCATACCTGTTAGGGTGTCATATCAGTGTCATACTTGTTAGGGTGTCACATCAATGTCATACCTGTTAGGGTGTTATATCAATGTCATACATGTTAGGGGTAATATTAATGTCATATCTGTTAGGGTGTCATCAATGTCATACCTGTTAGGGTGTCATATGAGTGTCATACTTGTTAGGGTGTCACATCAATGTCATACCTGTTAGGGTGTCATATCAATGTCATACATGTTAGGATGTTACATCAGTGTCATAAATGTCAGTGTGTCATGCAGATCCCATACATCTGAGGGTGTCACACATGCCAGGATGTCTCACAGATGTCATACGTGTCTGTGTGTCACATCAATGTCCTACATGTCATTGTGTCGCAAACATGTCCTACACTTGAAAGTTTGTTAAAGATATGAAGTGCATGACTGTTTATTACTATAGTTATTGTGTAGTTATTGTTACATAGACTTTAGTAGAGTGTAAAGTAGATAATAAGTATATCACAAAGATCATTTGTGGATATTATGTTTTTCAGATTCAGCATGAACAAGAAGAATGTTACAGATCCATCCCCAGGTCCTCGCAGGAACTTCGGCATGATTGGTATGCCACAAGCAAAATCCCAAACAAGAAAACATGTGAGTAGAAGTCCATCCAAAACAGACAATTGAATTCATTAATGTTATGCAAAATTCTAGAGTAGTTAATGCTGAAGATCCGTGAAGATCCCGGTTCAAATTGATCTTCAGTAACCCATGCTTGTCGTAAGAGGCAACGAATGAGTCTGGGTTGACTCGTCACAGGTTCCCTATTGCATAGATCGATGCCCATGCTGTTGATCACTGGATTGTCTGGTCCAGACTCGATTATTTACAGATGGCCGCCATATAGCTGGAATATTGCTGAGAGCAGCACAAAACTAAACTCACAAATGCTGGAAAGTGCCTCAATCAGAGCAATATGACTGTCCTGACCCAGCGGTCCATGTGGGGATTGTCTATTTAGGTAGGTCCTCAGCACTGGTTGTTCAGTGACTTGCTTGATGATATGTCAATGTGACATGATGGCATGTATCATTGATAATATGTTCACATGATGGTATTGTTCAGACTCAAACATGAAAAGGCTGTCATAATGTTGGAACATGGCCGGGTGTGACATTAAACAGCAACGAAAGTAAAAGACAGTTTACAGAGTTTACAGAGAAGAATGGGTCCGTAAAATGTGTGTCAGAATGACCTTATGATCTATTCATGATTCAGCCATATACGCAGTTAAACATTATAAAATAAACAAGTTTGTGTTTTGTGTATAGGGCATGTTCGAGACAGACGAGGATGATCCCAGCTTGTACTTCAGTCAGTCTGTGTTCCGACCAGACAAGGAGGTGAGGGTCAGTAACAACACTTACTTCTCATTTTTGTGTTCCCCATGGAGACTGCAGGTTAGAATAGTCCTGAGCAACCAATACTGGCTGTAAGAGGCAACTTTATGGATTGGACAGTCAGGCTGTGTGACAGTTGATGTCACCAAGAAAACATGGATAGTTGCTCATTAGTTGAAATTATTGACTGAATTGTCTGGTCCAGATTTAAATATTTACGTATATACTGCCATCAAAGCAAGAAGCAAGCCTTTATGAGCTGATGACGTTCAAACCTGCCTGAATAGTGTATAGAAAGCMARGTAATAGACTACATATTAGGGCTKTAACGATGCAKCAAACTATCGATGAATTGCARTTGTTGRGTCTCCTATAGCAATTAATCGATGGTAGAAACRAAAAACCTATTGATGCATCGATAGTATGTGTGACTATTGATAGTTTAGTAATTSAYTTCYGTTGATAAATGCGCAGCGCAAAATACAGGAAGTACCAGATTCGTTYACTTTGATTTAGAGTTTTCCACCCGTTACCTCTTAAACAAACTTGATCTGGGTTTCAAGTTTCTTGTCAGTTATTAAAAGAGATTGAAACTACCCCAGCTTGTTCTTATTTCATATAAACTATACATTCATTTGGGAAATGACTTAAAATGAGACAGTTCAAGGAGAGAAAAAACTATTGCTATAGTATTGCAATAGTTAGTCGCAATAGACGATTGCTACAGTTGTTTCCCCCTCAATAGTCACCCCTACTAAATATAGATGTTTGGTGTTCATCGCTCACTGTTGCATTTCTAGACCTGTTGAAGTGAATGAGGTCATTACATAAACACAATATCATAAACATACAAATGATTTGTTGTTTCTTTTGTTTTGATCTACTCAATGTATGATGCAAACCTAAGTAAAAACGAGTACAACTGAGTTCTAGGGATCGTCAAATACATGCATCATTATCTGTTGTTTAGGGCACATATGATGCCACAGTAATCTCCAACAGCTGATGTGGTTTCACTGTAATAACAGAAAGGTAGATCAAGATCTTCTTTATTTGTGTTTGATATAAATCAACAGACAATGTTTCTGGTATCAATGTCTCTCTGTGACAGATGACATCTCAATCCCCATCTCAGCTGTCTGGGTTCGGAAACAACTTCTACAGCCAGGGTGAGTCATCAGATAAAGCTGCCATTTTAACATGTTTTGGGTTGTTTTTCTTCTAACGTGTTATTCTTAAAAGTATTTGTCTTGAGTCTTGCTTCGTGTAAGTATCATAAAACTAGTAACCTTATTCTGCCAACTGAAGGTAAACTTTGACTGACAAGATAATGGATTGGGACATGGAGCAGTAGACTGCTGTGTTACGTGTTTCCAGGTCTGCCCCAACGAAGTATTGGTAACAGTCAGTTCCCTGGACGCAACAGCAGTGGCGGCCACATCACGCCGACGAGCATGAACCCTAACTTCCCCATCAGTATACAGCAGCCTCAACACTCACCCAACAGGTGCTGTGTAGCCAGTAGTTACCTGGAGACTAAATGTCAATACCCAGCCAATCTCAGCCACTCTCAAAGAAAATTGTTAATGGTTTCACTTATGTAAACCCTGTTAGTATTCCAGGTTAGAATTGGTCCCCAGCAGACTATTGAGTTGTAAGAGACTACATATTGAGTTACATGATGGGGGTTGGTGGGGTAGCCTAGTGGTTAAAGCGTTTGCTCATCTCGCTGAGGACACAGGTTTGATTCCCCACGTGGGTGCAATCTGTGAAGTCCATTTCTAGTGTCCCCCGCCGTGATATTGCTAGAATATTGTTCAAAGTGGCGTAAAACTATACTCACTCTCTCACTCACTAAATGATCAGGCTCAGTTACTTGTGTGAGTAACATCATACATGACAACATAGGTCATTGCTCGTAATATTATTCACTCTGGTTCAGACTCGATTATTTAGGGGCCAGTGCAGTACAACTAGAATATTGCTGAGGACAGTGTGAGACAATAAACAACTGCCCATGTTTCCTTGATGTGCAAGTGAGTTATTTGATCATTGCAGCATGTCAGTGATCGGAGCCCGCAGTGTGCTCGGTCAGAACCAGTCCTCTCAGCCTCTCAATAATCTCCAGAAGCGGACAACTTTATCCTCAGCATTTGGAAGGTAACAGTGCCCTCATTTACAAAACGTCTGTATCTCCGAGTCTGGAATTACACAAGACTCTAAAAGAGATGGTTTCTTAGGCTATGAAATTTTGTGTGTGCAGAAGTTGAACATTCCCTTATACCCTCCTCATTGCTTGAGAACAATTGTTTTTAGATGTACCTATAGTATTATATACCTGTCCTGTTGGGATTCACTGACATATTCAGTGAATCAAACCTCTATATCCTTTCATGAATTCAATTCATTATTATTGGTCATTAGAATAAAATATTTAGGAATATTTTGGGAGAGTGTTTTTAACATGGAACTAGTTTTTTGTTTACCTAATTGAGATATGCAAAATAGAATAGGTCAAAGCCATGCAGTAGCATCACTTGTGACAATTTGACTATGCCAACAGGGCACTGTCATTAGGCTGTAAGTGGCATTGTTAATGAGGTATTGCTGTTTTGCTTCACAGAAATTATCATTAAAATGTTTCAACCTGAGCACATTATGTGACATGTTTGTCAATTCAATTGCCTGATATCAAAGATGAAGTATTCATGAATTCTATACTATATATCCTTAAAACACACAGTATTCGCATCACAGTGTATTTATCGCAGAACTATTATATACAGGTTGTGCTAAAGATCTGTCGGATCACTAGCGATGCCTTCCCATACATGTTGTGTATGTTCAGTGTGAAGACATGATTTAGCAGAGCTAACAGGTCAAATGTTGATTCTCGAGTCGATTCAAAGCTAAAACGTTGACCCAGAATCATTATGTAAAAGAAGTAAGTGTGAAACCAGCAAGCAACAAAGAAATGTGTAGTTAACAATTGTATTCTGAAATTTACTCATTAGGATGAGAAAGCCACCATAACTCAGTGCGCCTTGTGGCAGCGAGAGTTGTATACTCCCCAAGGAGTTGAGATTGATAATACGATGTGCCGTTGAGATTGACATCCAATGATCGAGGGGAAAAATACCAGCGCCTTTAGCTTGCACTAGTGCGTGGATATGTGCGCGATATAAGTATCCTATAATAATAACAACTACATTCACAAATCAGTGCGAATCAATTTGGCAGTACAATAAAGTGTGACAGTACAAATTTAAAGACGGTATAATACAAGAGCAGTGATTACAGCAGTAAAGACAATGATGGTGATATTAACCTCTCAGTAACAGCTACTTGGAGGAAGGGCTTGGGCAGAGTGTAATGATCATCACATACAATGCTGGTCTTCCTGTGGCTTGAGAAGTCATGTGAGATGAGAGGCAAAAACTCACTCCTGACAAGTCTAAATATAGCACATCACTGAACCTCACTAATATCACAATTCAATGTATAACATTCACTCTACAATCTCACAACAACAATTGTTCCAACTAACTATAACCCACTGTGTCCTGTACACGTGTAAACACCTGTGATATTTACAATGTTGCCATTGTGATGTGTGCACACTGATGTCCACTTACTACACTGTGTGTCCTGTGTGTTGCAGTGCTGCCGGACCAATCACTAGCATCACAAACAGTTTCGGCTTTTCGGGGAGCAGGCAAGGTATGCAATCTTTTAATTGTAAGTTGCTTTGCAAACTGTTGTGACGTTTCTGGGGACATCATTACTCTCTCTGCCTATGAAGCAGTAGCTATGCTATTTAAACACATTGTCACTGATTGCAAACATAAAACATTAAAAGAAAGATTTGAATGCTGAATAGAATCTCCCCGTGGTTAGAAACAGGACTGCTGTTTTGGTTTTCTAATTCAGAACTTGTATGTGTAAAAAAGGGTTTTCAATCTATGTACATTTGGTGGATACGAGGAGATTAGTTTGTTGTGCTTGTACAGTAATTCTGTGTGAGACCTCATTCTCCTTATGTTCCACAGGTAACGAGAACAACCATCCAGCGCTGGATTTGTCGGAATTTCCTTCATTAAGCAACAGATCTAACATCCCTCCCAATCCCATGCCAACCGCTCGAAACTATGGTAAGATCTAGCCAATGGATCAAGCTCTTTTTGATAAGTCAGATTACTGTTTTATAGTTTATTTGATAGACTATCCCGTTAATCCTAAACAATGCAGATACTGAGAAGGAAGAGTACGAGACATCTGTATCATGTATCTATAAAACTAGATAATTCTCTTTTAATGTCCTCAAATTGTTAGAAACAAGACATTTTTATTTGTATGGAAATATGACCAGCTTCAAAACCATTTATCATAAATAGTCTCTACTGATTCGTGAAAATTATGCTGAGAACTATTGCCATTTTATCATAAAAATGTGCAATAATTTATTAAAAAATAGGAAACTTTAGCAAAAGATCAGTTTCAAGGTCTTGTGATAATTAAAGCTATGGCCACCTTACCTAGTTTTCTGCGGAGTTACTTTGCACTATTGCCATGCTTCCTTCATCTATCTCCCCAGAACATCATCTCTGCTTCAGTTCTTCTTGTAGCCTCCTTGTCTTCTCTCTAAGTTAACTGCCTCATCATTGGCTTAAGACTTTCTCAGTGTCCATGCAGGAGTGAAATGGTGATGAGTCACTTCTGTCAAAATGTTATCTTTCTTCAGGCACAAGAAATACATATCAAAGCTTTTGTTACAGTTTACTTTTGAATTTAATATTTGAAATTACTTACAGTAAGCTGTGTTTGTGAGAAATATGCTTATAACAATCTGATGTATATAACAAACTATTGGAATGTCCTCTTGCTGTATATTTTAGTTAAGATCTGTATGATATACAATACCTTTGGTGAACTAAAATAAGTGGTGGTGCCTTTGACTTTGTTATAACCGTAATATACTGTTTGTTTTGGATATCCGTTTGTAATGTTTCCATTCATTGATCGTTTGTATGTTATACTTTTCCAAATCATGGATTAGACAGACTTACTGTTCAAAGTTAATCATTTCACATTAATTTATAAATAATAACAGGTTTGATAACTGTTAAGAATTGTACCTTTTCTGTGGTTATCTGATTGTTTTAGTGGTGTAGTTGTGTGAGTTTACCTGATGCAATGCTCCTGATGCCTGTATCCAGTGTGTATACAAAAGCCCGCGGTGACTAAAGAGGGTGTTTGTTTGCCTACAGTAGGTATGGTCAGCAAAGCTGTTCCGGACCCCACCCCCGAGTTCAATATCACCCAGGAGGAGTTCCCTGCCCTGCCTGGATCCTCAAGTAAGTACGCTGCTTCATATCAAGCTTACTGCTTAGAATGGGGGAGGTTGGGTAGCCAAGTAGTAGTCCCTCGTCACACTGAAGACCCGGGTTCGATTCGCCACACGGATACAATGTGCGAAGCCCAATTTTGGTGTCCTTGCCATGATATTGCTGAAATATTGCTAAAAGCGGTGTAAAACCAAACTCATGTACTCTTGCTGAGATAGCCCCACCTATCTGTGCTCATGATATCAATCACAAGGTTGTCAAACAGAACATGTCGGTTACACAGTGTTACAGAGCAGTACAATGCATAGATTTTATATATGAGAAAACAATACTTCAAAACCTGAGAATGTAATAGGTTCCTGTGCTACAGATGGAATATTATTAGGCGCATTTTAACTACATGTAATCATTCACTATGATAACATTGTTGTTTTGTTCCAGATCCCCCAGCATCGTCGGCAAACGACTCCACAAGGAAAACTGTTAGTGCTCTATTTGGTCCTCCAAATCCTTACATGGTAAGAAACAAACTTACATGGTAAATTTACTTTGATAAAAATACCTACTTTGCCTTGGTAATATATGTAATGTCATACTGACAAACCTATTAGGAACAGTTTTGGTCATTCTGCCAGGGGGTATCTGTGGCTGATCTGGAGACGTCAGTAAAAGTTGACGAGATGAGCGAGGTCTGATTCAGATGGAATATTGAGGAAACAAGTAAGGTGGGGTTCAGATGGGATATTGAGGGAAGAAGAGTAAGGTGGGGTTCAGATGGGATATTGAGGGAAGAAGAGTAAGGTGGGGTTCAGATGGGATATTGAGGGAACAAGAGTAAGGTGAGGTTCAGACGGGATATTGAGGGAACAAGAGTAAGGTGAGGTTCAGACGGGATATTGAGGGAACAGGAGTATGGTGGGGTTCAGA